>VBVR01001003.1:0-36429 GCA_011638315.1 Tetramorium parvispinum | reverse complement strand
ATTGCTAACAACTTCTTATTTTTTTAAATGTGTACTTTTGTAGAGATCTAATCGTATAGAAATTTCGAAATTTGCGGATTTTAGTTAGATACACTTTTAGTCTTAACGTTGTACTTTTTCGTTAAAAATCTGTTTTCCACATGCATATTTTATCTTTTTTTGCAAAACTTATTTTCCCTGATGTCTGTTTCTTTCAAGCAGAATTGAAACTGATTGTCCGATATCCTCTTTAAAACTCTTCCACATTTTTTATTGAAATCTTATTCTGGCAATAATTCAGGCAGCTTAAATTCAGCCAGAAGAAAGCAGAAGGCTTCATGAATCTTTTTCTGCTCACGCTGTGAAATTGTTTCCATCGTGCGCGGAAAATCTACAACGCGACGACGAAGTAAAAAGCTTACGTGTATGCAAATTTGTCGGGATGTTTTTATCTTGGTGTTTCTATTTCGTATAAACTTTACTCTTTTTTTTTATTTTTTTTTTGTTTCTCAGTATTCGCGAGTTCAGCTTTTTCCTCTTGTTTCCAACAATCCATCGCACAATTATACGATGCCAATATTATCGTTGATTAACAATACATTATATAAATGTTATTAATCTTATTTAGTATTGCATAATTTGTGTTTCATTGATAACATTTTAACAAGATAAAAAGTCTATAAAAATGATAATATTCGTTGAAGGATTTACACGAATTGATGTAATCTTTATTTTTATGGTATCGATTCATTGCACGTGTAATTGTAATCTTGTTGCAACCACGCGATCTTATAGCCAGTCTTTGGGGAATTGCAGCCTCAGCGTGCAATTTTTACGCAATGCGAAAAATACTGGCCCGACTCCCTATTCACTTTTCTCTGTTTCACACGCGCGCCACCGCCACGGATATATTTTTTGTCATAAAAAAGGAAAGAAAAAAGTAGAATTGTGCCGTAGTCGACAACCATGACACAGCTGTACAACAGATCCCTTGTCGCGTCTGGCCGGAAGCGGACGTCGAGGCCAAAACAAGGGCGTCCACCGACGTTCGTGCGGGCTAATGCATCGTGCATAATGTACGTTACGTCAATCTTGTCGCTTAGATATGTTGTATCTGTTCGGCTGTGGTTCCAAATATATACGTCCTCGGAGTGTCAATTACAACTTTACGCCGAATACGCAACGATCAAGGCGTTTTACTTGACAATTATGTACAAGTTTTTATATAACTATTTAAAACTTTTTCAGTTTTGCAAATTTTGTTCCGCATTCTCTTTGTAATAATTTCACCAGGACTGTGTTTGAAACACGACATGCAGGATCGCGCCGAAGTTTCTGTGCTTCCGTTGCACTCCCCAGAAGTCGGAACTTCAGACGATGGATACTTAGGTGTGCCTTGACCTCAACCTTGAAGCCGCGGAATGCACAAGAGTGGTTCGCCTCACCGCACATTCCCACTTTATGCACTACGCGTTACGCGGCCACGTGCACTTGGTCATTGCACTCACCTTGTCTTTTTTTCGCCCTTTCTGCCAGCCTTCTTCATCGTCTTAAGAACGGCGTTTTATCCTTGTCACGCGTCGTTGCATTCAGCTGGTATATTCTCCAGCTATTTCTTAGTTATCTCTTCGATCGACAGACGCAGTCATTTCCGCTTTTGGATGGAAAGATTAATTATTTAAGTCAAAAACCTGATTTGCTAGATAGATATGTTTATTCGGAATTTTTATGTTTATAATCGGATGAGGCGATTTCTTGATATAAAAGATTTTACTGAAAAATAAAAGAAATGTCAGCTACAAGATCTTATTTTAGTAACACACGCGCGACGCAATTAATGTCTCGGATGGAAAGCTTTCCTCGGCAGTATGAGATAGTTTGTAATAACGCATTTAATTGAGGTGTAGTTTTCACCACTGATGAGAGAAAAGTGCGTCTTTGGCTGATGTGTATGTCTGACTCACCATTCGTTTTTTTTTATGTAAGAAGTACGACGAAAGAATCTGATAAAAGACTAACTATTTTTGTTCTTACGTTTTCAAGCATCCTTTCGACGATTTTGCGACCGATGTATTTATTCTACGAGTAAATCACGCAATTTGGAAACGAAAAATGCACGAGGCGTGAGAATATAAAAAAAAATTGGTTTTGAATCATCGATATGGGCAAATAATTGATTTATACGACAAAAATAAATTACAACATCACTTTTGGAGTTTCAGTGAACCGATACTTTCGATAAATCACGAATTGCAATTTACGTATATTTATTATAAAAACTCACATCACGTAAAAATTTAGGTTATCTCTCTACACTGTCATGCATATTTTCACAAAATATTCGAAAAAAATCGTTTAAATTGGTAAAAAGTTTTATTTTTTCTTCAAATCTTCAAATCAGGAAACGACAAACATTGAATCGAATTCAGTCGATTTTAAAATTATTAATGTACATTTATTTTACTTCTGTTTTCTATGAATAATAATGTAATTTTAAACAACGAGTTTTATAAATTATATCGTAACGACAGTTTAACAATAATTTGCATGAAATTTGCACCGCGCTCCTTGATTTTAGCACCATAATTAGATTTTGGATGAACGTCACAAATGACAAATGCCGTATACGGAGACGGTGTGAAGTAGTAAAACAATTTCATAGTAATTCGAAGTTACCAAATGGACGGTGCCCGTGATTCCCCCCATCTCTCCGTATCTCCGAATTCAACAGGTTGCAGCTGGTGGCTGGAGGAGCGCCATTCCTCCTCATTCTTCTTTTACTCGCCCTTGCCTTCATTCAATCCTTCCTTCCTTCCTTCCTTCCTGCCTGCTTGCCTGCTGCCTGCTTGCCTGCTTGCCTGCTTCTGCCTGCCTGCCTGCCTGCCTTCCATCGTTCCTTTCAATTAAGTACCTGTGACGCGTTCTTCTCTGTAGTTTCTTTCAGCCGCGAGCGACACGCTCTGATCGTACGTTAATTGCGCGCGTTAATTGTACGATCGCGAATTACGTTTGTATCTCACAAGACGATCGCAAGTACGTGATATCACTCCCCTGCAAAAAAAGGCATAAATCAGTTTGTAATGTGTTGAATAATGTCTGCTCGTTGAATATACATAGTTTATTTAAAAGTAAATTTATCTGATGAAAAGTATTTTGCAATCTGTTTATATAAAATTAACGTCTCGTTAGTATCGTAATTTTCACAAGCAAGTTTCTTGAGTACTACTCGCGGTCACGGAACCGGCAGGAAGGATAATGGAAGATACGGAGGGAGAGTATAGAAAGAAATCGGACTGCATTTCCTGTTGACTTGCAACAGACCGTGATGGTCAGACCTATGTCGACGCGGTGCGTCGCATGTGGCCATTTATTATGACTTTATCTACTTGCCCCTTTCAAGTCCGCATCTTTCATGTAATTATTGAGAAGATTTATTGGACATAACTTTCAACTGTAAAACTTTAATACCATTTAGGAAGAAATAAGACTCGTTTATACGGTTTAAGACGTATTATTGTTATTTAGACATAACTGTTTGTTTCTTCCATTGCAGGTAAGAATTCCAGACCTTTCGAATTTTCGTCCGTTTCCCACAGCACCGTTTCCGGTGGTAAGTTTGACTCACGTCATATACACACTCATGCAATTCGATGAAATATTACCATTCAAAATGTTACATTGTATTTACACAAATGCTACACAAATTTATGTTATACAAATGTATAATATTTGCATGTAAAAAAATAACGTTTACTCAGGCGTATTGTATATCGATTTGTAAACCGCGAATTACAATCGCGGAATAGTCGAGAACTCTTAAAAAAATCACTGTCGATTAACAATCACCGATGGCCAATTACAGTTTGCGGCCGGAAAGTTCTTAAAGACTAGTTGAAAAACGTTATCGAGTATGCAAAATTTTATTGCACCCCTATTTCTTCCGTGCGACAACGAAACAAATGTCGCGCCATTACGTGCTTCCGTTCGACTACGTGACCGTTTTATTGCTATGACATTTATTTTAGTATTCTGTCACATGGATCTTAGGTTGACTCTCGTGCACTCGCGCGCGCGCCAGCACCGTAGTACCAGTCATAAGGAGAAACAATAGGCCGATCGAACCCCGAATAAGTAGTAGTGCTTCCGCAATCGTAAAAGTGCGAGAAATAGTTGACTGAAGGTATTCGGTGGCACGATAACTGTAATCTTTTACCGCTCTTATTTTTATTTCAATGTTTCGTGGCTGAGACAAAGCATGCTTAGCTTTGTTTACGAATTTCATGTTACGATAACGAACAAATTATTGACGGAAAGATAGAACGTAATTCACGTCAACATTATGTGTTATCAATAAATATCGCATTTATTGTATGAATATTATTATTGTATGGATGTATTGAATTAATTATTGTATGAAACATACAAATTAGACTTTTGCTCTTCGTTCAGATGCTTAACGGATTAATATTTTTATGCTGACGGCTGAAACATTTCGTACGTCTTGTGGAAAAATGCCAAGGTGCATGGGGCAGGTTAAGGAGAGAACAAGTGAGAATCGCGCGAGAGAAGGCGAGCTGATAGATAATTGCTCACGAGCCGCGCTGCTACGATCTATGGATCGAGGGTCGTCGTTGCAATTTAAACGGATTTATGGTACTCCCGGTACCTTTAACTCAGCCATTCCCTCGGGCATCGAATTTTCGTAGTCACTTGCTCTCGTGCACGTATGTAGATGCGTGATGTGCTTGTGTGTGCGTGTGGGCCGCTTCGCTAGACGCTCACACCAACTTTTCTGTCATGGTCGATCGTGTAGCTTCACGCTTTGGTAGAGCGGAAGAGGCCTCGTCGGATTCTAAGAGAGAAAGAGAGACGGACTCGGAGAAATTTCAAGCCGTTTATCACGATTCACGAGGCGCTCCACCATTTTCGATATTTATACCGTAGGCAGGCTGCTGCACGAATTCGAACTGCATTCGAGCGGCCCGCGAGAAGTGTTTTATCTTTCCAGAAGAGTGATATCGCGCCATAAGAAACAGGAAGGTAACGATCGCAGGAACTCCCCTGACTCTGTTTTTTTTCTCCTTCTAAACGGGATTTTAATAGTTAATTGCGAAACGCGTCTTAAGTACGTCTGGCACGATCTATTTCCCCGCGAGAGAGATTAACTGTTAATTTTTTAGCAGCGACTAATGCTGTCTAGCAAAAATTTTCACAAGTTTCGTATTCTTTTTATCGTATTTTATTAATATTCTAAAAAGCCGTAACATATATATATATATATATATATATATCCAAAGACGATAGTTTACTTAATTAATTTATATTAATTGTTGTTAACTGCCAGCTGCTGTTTCGTCTTCTTCGTAAATGCAATTTGTTATCCAACTGTTTGATTTGATCGACTTGATAATTTTTGTTGAATAATTTGTACCATCATTTCTTCACGTAAAAACTAAGACTATCGAATATTAGCGCGCCAATATTATATTCTTGCTAACTTCTTATCACTTTAATGACGTTGAATTTGAAATCGGAGATTAAAAGCGACAATTACGAGATCTATGCATCGTTTAGTGAAATAAAGTGTTTGCTCCGCCAGTTTCAGTCCAGTCAGGAAGGAGGAGCGATTCGAAGACGGGTCATTGTTCTGCATTTGATAATCGTCTTCAAAGTGCTGTCGAAGCTTCGTGTTTACCCATGTCTCGGAAGCTCGTAGTGATCTTTTCTTTAGACTGAAGCAAAGTCCGTTAGAGCGGCACTAATTTGACGGCGATAGAGAAGCGAAGTTTCCAATTCTCATTCAACTTGAATCGGAACTCCTCGCTTCGTCAAAATTCCGAGCGTTGGTTTTATCAGGTTCAGTTTGTTCAGTCTATCAATAATAACAATATTGTCTGCGAAATGATGAATTGGATATATAGCTAGAAATGTTAAAATTATACATCGTCAGTCGTCTTATTCCGCTTAAAAAATTCTACACATTAAATGTATTATAATTTGCTTAAAATGTTAGTATAATAATAATTTACTTCGTACACTTGTTAGACACAAGTATTTATCAAAAACATATATGAAATTATGTTAAATATGATCTGCCGTTTGTCATTGTGATATATAATGATTTTATAATATCAAAGGCTAAATCTCTCTTCCTTCGGCTTCCTCTTAAAATCCTCTTTCTCACAAGATATTCTGAACACGTCGACGAGAGCAGCGGGTAAACGGGTCGCAAACAGTTTTCACCTTTCCATAAGAAATTCGCGGTATTATCATGAGCAAATTTGACTTTCCGCTCTTCCACTCCCAAAGATTCGCAAGTCGCGCACTACTCTCTCGAGAAACTCCTCGCCCGCAATAACCAACCGACGCGACGCGACGGTGCGGTGGGTGACTCCCGGTGGGGTTGTACCACTACGTGCATCTTGCTCTTCAGCATCCGTTTCGTAACCCGCCGCAAGATCGACTATGCATCAGACGAATTCCGGTGGTCCGTCAATCCGCGTCTGAAGCCCTAAGATTTCGCGGCAGAATGAAGAAGGGCAACGCGAGATGGTAGATGAATATTTGATGCTTCGTTTTGCTGCGGTTCCGCGTTTGCAGTTTTTCGAAATTAGAAAGATTTGTACAGCAAGATTTTCTTTTGCATTAAAACTGAACTAGGCAATCATTTCGAACTCTAAGCAAGCGTGAGCGATGAAAGCCATGAAGCTGGTGTTTTGATAAATTTTTCACAGTTAATTTTTATCATTCATCGTAGATAAAATCGTGTTCCTATTCAGGAATCAAAATCATCCGACGCAAACTCAATGTGCCGAATGTTTTTCGTTTCGTCCATCGAAAGACAAGCGCAATCTCTTGTAGTCGATTTAGGAAGTGCTTCTTTTCGCGCTTCTATTCCCATGTTTCAGGTTGCTTCTCTTTTCTCCCAGCGCAACGATCTCTCTTTCTCTCTCACTCACTCAAAGTCTCTCGTCTTTCCTTCGATACCTTGCATGTCACCAGAATCGAAGAAATTCACGCTCGGAGGTGCATCTTCGAACAGTTTCTCTCCTTTCCGTTCCTTCTCGCTCCTCTCTTCTCCCTCAAGCGGGAGTCTGAAGTGGAACGGGGGCTGGAAATTTACGCGCCACGGATTTCGCTCCTCGTTTGCCCCTCGGTCCTACGGAAGTCGAAGATCGCTCGAGCGTATGGTGCGGATCGTGATATCTCGATTAGATAGCTCGACTCGTTACTCCGGCCGAGCGAAAGGTAACTCTTCTTTCCGGGAATCTCGCCGTCGCTTCGATAACACACTTTTCCTTCCGCGGTATCACCATGAAACTTTTCACACGAGAGCCCAAACTCCAACGAATAGATAGCTAATTCACGAAAAGTATCGAATCTTCGAAACGTCACAACACAAACTTCACTGTATTTTGCTATTCCATTTCCGTCCGCGTTTCTTTTTTTCGTAAAGTAAAAAGTATACTGTTTTTGGCCAAGTTAATAAAATTAATCAATAAAAGATAAAGAGCGATAATTCTTTTAGAATAGTCAGTTTTTTGAGAAATCAATCAACCTGGTTAAAGTTCATTCTTTGCTGTTTTAAATAATTCTTTATAGCTAAAGTAAAATCTAAAAAAATTAGTTGATATATGAGTTGAGTATACAGCTATTTGAATCACATAAATCGATAAAAATATATGTATTTATGTCCGATTGCGCGGTACTATCACTCGCTGTCACTCCTAGTTCATTTACTCTTCTCGAAGCGCCATGTAGCGCCACCGCCTGCGGGACGCGCCCAACGTAATTTCGAGAATGGAACGCGACGGTGGACGGTACGTGGTTAAAAATTAAACGGATGACGCGTGATTGCCTATGTTGCCGGATGAAACGCGAGGCCCAGGTCGGATTGGTCGTGTAAACGCGATTACATCACCTAGGTCCTGCTGTCCGTTCTCCGGCCTATCTGACTGGAAGTAATTCCGAGTCCGAATCCGTGGGGGAGGGGGGGGGCAACGTGGAACGCTGCGTCCCCTGGGAATAAATCCAACACTAGCATGATACGTTGTACCCTCCCCTCGCTCCCCTTCCACCTTAACTCAACTACTATGGGATTTCAAAACTCATCTTGAAACGTGCGCGGAAGTCCGAACTGGTCCAGCAGTGGTGCTTCTCGGTAGCACAGATCCTTAATCGCCGGGAAAATCCTTTTTTTTCCGAGGAATAACGTGCAGAACACTCCGGTGCGGGTAGGTACGTGAAGATTATGATCGAAGATTCGAGGCACATGGGGATAGCGTAATTAGGTTTCTCCCACAATCGAGCGGCTGAATTTCGGGACTAGCAGTAATTTTTTCAATTTGTGATTAATTTGTGAATGACAGAATATTGTAAATTTCGAAAATTAATCTTTCTGAAAATTTCAGAGAAAAAATGAAAAAGATTTAATTTCAAAACGTTTCCATGCTTGTTATTAATTTACTTCAAATTTTATCAATATTAAATTTGATTATTATTTGCTATTTCCGGTTATTCCGCTGTTGCAAAGCGCGTCGAATGTGTTCTTCGTTCATTTCACGTTCCATTTAATGAATTAATTTGTTAGTTGGAGCTAGTTGGATTTTCTAAAATTTATGTTTTCACGATGGCTGTAATTCCGTTCATCTGCATTTCGGCCGAACGATAGCTCCCTGAACTGTTCCGTGATTCCTCTAATGGTCTTTTAGAGAATTGGGGCATGCGTCACGTACATAGCCTATATTAATATCGTTCTACGGTCTCCGTCTCGTCCCTTCCTAAGGAAGTCCCAAGGGAGCTCAACGTACCGTTGGTAAGTGCGATATTTACTTTAGAGTCTTGCTCCAGAAATTTCTCCGTAGGTCTACTTACTAAATTGATCTTTTAATTTCGTAATTGCTGACCGTAATAGTAATACGGTAACACTTGACTCTTCTAGGACGATTTATTTCGAATTAGTTTAATGCGTAAACTACTGTGGCTAAAAGGAAGTTTTAACTCTACGTTTCAGTCGTGCAAAATTTTTTTATTATATCTGATAAAGTATGATGTAATTTTTTTAGAAGCTTAAAAAAGCTTAAATAAATTGTGTATTGTTTGGAATTCAATTTGCAATAAGCAAATTACGAAGATGGATCTTCGTCTATTTGTCATTATTTATTAGAGTATTTTGAACAATTTAAATTTAGAGAATATCGGATAGAGAAGCTTCCGATATTATATATTCATCACCGTTTCAGGTAGGATATCTCTCTCAATCGTTTGTCGCTAGCATAATCGCGAAGTGTGCAGCGTTAATATTGCGCGGTGTCAGCGCGGTCAAGCTATGGCTCGCGCGCATTCCGCTGCTGAAATCTCGTGCCGCGTCGGAGGCGAGCGATGCTCGCAGAGACTTGCAAAATAGCGCGCAGAAATGCCGCGGGATGCATTGTTACGGGTCTGTGGCCTTGGTCATTAACCCTCTCGAGAACGAGGTTCCGCAGCTCGCCGTTCTCTCCGTCTCTCTCTCTCTCTCTCTTCTGGCAACAAAACGCCACACCGCGCTACGCCGCGTCCATCCTCTCTCGGTCCTGTCGGCCCGCTTGTCCCTTCGGTAACGAGCCGAGATGCATGAAATGCTCGCATGAAATCTCGTTGAATACTTGGCCACGCTATATTGCTCGCCTGTAACGGCACTCGCTTCTACGGCACGGTTTGTGGCTGCGTCTGTCTATGTCCGACCCGCAACTACTTTGGATCGTCGCTCAAACATTATGATTTGATAGGAGTTGATGTGATAACAATAACAAGAGGGCAAAAGATGTAATTATCTCAACAGACAGGGATAATATGTATAGCAAAATTTGGGTATTTCACGATTTCTAAACTATATGATCAATTCTTTCGCTGTCGAACGGTGTGCGCGTTGCGCACACGTTTTCCCTCGCTCTTGGATGTGGTAATTTAATATTGCAGAGCATTAAACGCATGTCACGGTGGAAATTTGAGTTTACCGCGATTTATTTGGCGAGCTTTCGGAAAGTAATGTTTGGTCGTATAGCTGGGGTAACGGTATCCCGACTGGAGTATCGTATAAACGTTCGTCTTGACCAATAGGTACTTGGCTCTCCTCTCTATCTCTCTACTAAGTTACACGGTGATAAAGCTGGGAATCACGCGGGACAATGGTCATCCTTTACGACGATACCGGACTATACGCGCACATTACGCGCGTCGCGGCATCGGACGTATTTATAGCAGTTTGTTATTGGCCGAGGACTCGTAACGTAGAAATTACACGCCTGCTCCGGAGGCACTTGCGTCAATACGCGAGCGATAGAAACACTCTATATACTCTTTACATGCTCGTATATACACTGGCCTTTTACGTTAAGGCAGTAGTTGCGCTACCATTAACAATTCGATAAAACGTATTACTTTATCATGTTATTAGTGGCGTCACGAAAAACTGTTACATATTATATGACTTATAAATTCAACAAAATCATATTACGCGAATTTACAATATTCATTACAGACACATCCGCGCGCGAACGCTGGCCATTAAATTTTCAATACTTATTATTATTGTGCTCATTATACATTTGTAATGCAGTTTACGTTTTATTTATCATGCAGACTCATTATCGCGGCTTTGATGTAATACTGTGCTAATGCTAAATATTCGAAAGTGCGAAAAAGGTGTTTCGCGTTCGACGCGTCAGCGTGAAGCAAGACGTCGATAGCGGCGAGACTTTTCACCTCCCCCTGTGCAACACGTCCATCAATCAATCTCTCGATTCCCGCTCTGCACGTCGCGTCGCGCGTCGGCGAGATTTCTCGACGAACCAACGGCGACGGCATCGTGCAACATTCCGCCGCGAGCTCCCACCGGCATTCCGACGATAACAAAGCCGCCGGAAACGAAACGGAAGAGAAATAGCACCGAGTGCGCGCCAAGAGCGTCGTGTATACAGGGGATTAAAATAAAGCGAGAGACACACAAGACGGGACGATTTTCGCGCGTGGAATGTATTTAATGCACCGTCGGGTCTCGCCTCTTAGCCACGAGAGAGTGGACATCGTGATTTCCCTGTTTTCCTCGGTGCCGAAGTTGCGAGCACGGGAACACGAGAGAGAATCGATGTGTGTCTGCTTCATGCACGTGCGTGTACGCTCGCATGCGCGCACACGCGAGGCCAGGTCGGTTTTAATTAGATAGCCTGCGCTCTCGTACCCGAAGCTGCAGGACCGAAACAGGCTCTTCGATTAAATTATTAATTAACGGTCTCCTAGAAATACCACATCGCGCGCGCGCGTGCTTACACGTGATTTCTGGTCGAGAGAGTGACAAAGAGCAGAGAAACGCCACTCGGATGGCGAACGCGCGACAGAGATGGGATTTTCTACACGTATGTGCGGCGTGTGCATGGCGACATGCGCGTAATCTTCACGGTATCGCGCAAGCGGAGCGTGCACGGTGCTCTCTCTCTCTCTCTCTCTCGTATCCGTCAACTGTTACAATGTCGCCTTCATGTGCATGTATGACGTCAACGGACTCGACACGGGAGAGCGGAGAGCGCAGCATCCGATGTTCCACGTGGACTGTTGTTTATACGGCGCGCGTTCCTCTGTATCGCGGAATACGTCGTGCGTATTAAACACATTAAAATTCAAGCGAGTGCTCGAAACGTTCGAATTCATTGCGGGCTTTATCTGTCTGCCTGCTTCTCGACCCGCGAGTATAAAAACCGTTCTTTACGTTTATGTTTTATCACGCGCGGCTCTGGAACGCGGATCGAAACGATAAAACGCGCGGTTCATCTCCGATGCACGCGATCCTGGGGTGAACAGGGGATTTGCTGGAGAGAACCAAGTGCGCGCATCACTCCGGTGTCAGGGGAGGGTCAAGTATGAAAGTGCCCATAGCGGCTGTCAAACCAATTAAGCTCGTCGCATTGTAAAGGCTGCTTTTAGGACGGAAAGAGAACAGGAAGGGGAGCTTTGTTGCCGAGCGGCGGTTATGGCCGCGTAACCATATCGGCTGCGTCTGTAATGGATCAGTTTTATGGATGCGTATCGGCGATGCCGCGGCAGTTTCCGCGGTCCACAAAGCTGGCCACAAAGTTTGTCAAAGTGTATTGTGCCGTGAGACATGGACGGACGAGTGGATGGATGGATGAGTGCGGTGCGTTCGATTGCGTGCCGATTCTGAAGACCACAAAACGCGACGTTTCGCGTAATTATATATATATATATATATATATATATATAGAGAGAGAGAGAGAGAGAGAGAGAGAGAGAGCTGCTTCTCGTTTCAACTGGAGCCGAATATGTCAAAATATCAAAACTGAATTGAATGTTTAAATCGTAAAGAATATCGATGAACAGATAATCTTAATCAACGTGATTTAGCAAAGATGCTCTTGGATTCAGCATAGGAAGAACAGTTAATATTAATGTGAGTGATATAATTGGAAAATGAGTATAGAGATGGCGTGAATCTCTACCAGCGAATCATCTCAAATAGTTGCCCGGTCGATTTGCGCTGATTGAAAGTGGCAAACACCATGATGAATAATAAATGCTAATTAATGTCTGTAACGCTCGTTTACAACTCCCTGCCATAAATGTCTAATCAAGGGGCAAACTTCGGCCGTCTCTTGCAACCGAGACCCCGCTCTCCTTAAACCCTTGAGTTAGTTTCCGGGGTAGTTTCCAGCATTCTACGTTCAGCTCCCCGCCTCGTTGCCTCTTCATCTATCTTTCTTCGTTCGAGTCCTCTGTCTCTTTTGCCCCGGTTTCGCCCTCCAGTTCCTTGGCTTCTCTTTCCCGTCCTCCATGCCCCTTTCGTCATCGTTTTAAGTAAATTTCGTAGTATAATTAACGTTCAGTAGTTGCCGTCCCCTGTCGACCGACGCGTGGTTTACGTCACGAATGGAAGCGATCCCAAACTAAAGTAAACCCCCATCTTTTTGCATGACGGATTAACCGACTCAAGAGACAGTTTAATGTCATTGATATGCTGCATGGAGACAATGTTGGATGAGCTTTTAGTCATAGATCCCGCAATAGATCGTGAAATCGAGTTTTCCGGTAACTAATTTGAACGAGACTGCGAAAAAACGATTTTTCACTCATTCTCTCTTCCTTTATTTTCCTCTCTGTTTCGTATTCACGCTCCACCGTCAATCGTCGATGAGAAATACTCTGATCCGGTCGTCTGATCGTCGGCGCAATTGTAACAAATATAACGTTGTCGGCGGAAAGAATGCAACGCACGTTTGCCGCGAAATAGAAAATATATCTTACTGGGCGCGACGACTCTCGCCGCTTTCGCTGTCCGTTCACTTTGCCGACAGGGATCACGAGTCCTCCGCGGAAGCTTCTTCATCCTTTCGTCCCATCCTTTTGCTTCCATCTTGTCATCTTTTTTTTGCCGCCGTTTCTCCTCTTGGCCCATACGCACGAACCTCGTTCGTGAGATCCCGCAAATCCCGAGATCCAGAGATGTATGCGGTGTGTGACGTATTCGAGGCGCTTTGCAGCAACACGATCGGAATCCCCGCTGTTTGTTCGCGTTTATCGAAATCTTCGAACGTTCTCGTTCCCTTACGTAACCGACTTATATCTACGAGATATTTCTTAGCTTGAAATCGAGTGAGATTTTTTCAACAATTCTTAACAGCAAAACTTGACAGTCTGTTTATTCTACCATTTTCATAAATTACACTAATAATTTGAACCGTATATAAAATACTTATAATTAAAGTGTGTGAGAGAAACGGAAAGTTGACATTTAAAATTTAAATTTATGCAAAAATGATCTTATGCGATTGAAACAAAGAACTATTTCTAATAAAATTTAAATGATGTATATCGATGTTTCGAAGACTTTTATTATTTATATTACGAAAGATTTTTTCTACTTTCCAAATAACGAAATCTCGCAAAATAGATTTGTTTCGCAAGCCTATTTCTCACGGGATATATTGAATGAAAACCGCAGAGGATTAGGTTAGTTCCCACCACCGCTGCAAACCTTTTTCTCCAGTCGCAAAATCTCGCTTCCTCTCTCTTGGATTTTAACGCTGGATAATCGACCCTGCTGGATCCTGCGAGATAGCTGAACCATCCAATAAGGATCCGCTTATCGTCGAAATAAGCGAAGGACCATTTGTAAATCGAGACGACACCTGCCGTTCGTGGTTCGTGCCGCTTTTGATTAATCGACGCTCCCGCTGACGTCGATTAACCGTTTAACCGCTCTCAGTAGAGGTATCTCGTTTCGCCTCTGGTTCTTTCCCGGGTCCTTTTACTACCCCCTCAGACTTGTATCTCTCCTCGCGTATCCCACTAATTCCCACAGGGAATTCCGTCGGTAAAGGGGATGCGAGAAGAGGGGGGTGGGGAGGAAACGAAGGAAGAAGCTGCGTAGGGACGGTCCGGTAGAACTTCTATTATTTTTCAATTGCCCGGCCGAGCAAGTACGAGGTGGGATTCTGGTATCCCGGATGTAATTGGAGTCGGCTTTGCCATGGCGAACGTAACCGGCGGAATAAGACGGCCTCTCGGAACGGCACAAGAACGAGGGATAAAGAATGAATACTGTCCTGGATCCGGGGGCGCGCTGTGGAGCATTCCCAGCAGAGCGAACGAGGATTTCGAGGAGGAATGGTCAGGACGACGTGAGCGGCGTAACCTAATGCGCGGACGAAAGCCGACCGAGGGAAAGGCGAACGAAATATGCATGTAGAACACGCCATGCAAGACAGCGTGATCGATCCTGGCCGGTGCGGCGCGGCGACGGGTGGCCGTCCGTAACTGGATGCGCGTTCGGATCTTGAGAAATATCGAGGAGGAACAGGTCGGGTCAACGGCGCGCGAAATAATTCACGACTTGCCACCTACGTTCCCTTTATGCCTTCGCCCGTCGTTATGTATTATTTAGCGGTTAATTTTACACTGCCGGGTCGAACGTCGAAAACGTATGTCCATCGTGTGTCAACCGCGGTGAAAATTCACCGAATCTCGCGGGATCGAATCCGGAACGTAAACAAATGGAAGACCGATCTGATGATTCAACTGGGAGAAAAATAGTTGCTCTTTCGAGGAGGAAAACGATCTTTCGTTAGGCCGCGTGTCGCCGCCGCCGCCGCCGCGAGATGCTCTCGATTTCGAGGGATAGCCAACCACGGCCGACTTTCGCCGCGAGTTTAATTAAACTCTGGAGCGCCCGTTACCTACATTTCGCGGCGACGCGAACGGCGAATGTATTGTTAGCGTTTGCTAGTGCGGCGAGACAATTGGCGATCGTGTATCGCCATTGCCAGCCAGCCCGGGGAAGTCGATTTCCTGGCCTGGCTCCATTCCTCTTTCTCCTTCCCCGCGTCCGGCCATCCTCTTCTCCTCCCCCCATCGACGTCTCACCCTCTCGGCGCTCATTCTTGCCTCCTTTATCTACCTCGCATTGGCCGGAGGCCGCGCGATGGGAAGGCAACGTCGGCTTCAACCTCCGTTCCATCCTACGCTCTCTTGCCTCAACTCGCTTGCTTCTTCCTCTTTCTCTCTCGTTAGCGATACGGGGCCCAGATACGAGACGCCGCATTGTAAGGGAGGACTCCAAACCCGCAAACGCGACCGCGTTTAAAGCGGGCTTGACTCACGTTACTGAGGGGGATCTGCTGGTTTTACGTACTCGTACAATCAAATATTGCTGACATTTTGCTTATGTTTCAGCAATGCCTTAAGATCAGAATTTATCTTTTCATAATTTTTTAAGAAGCATCTTATATGTACATCTGAATTTGAAGATTGTAGCTATTGCAAACGTAGGAGGAAAGATCTGTGCGGATGTAGGTAGACGCGCGTGTAGATTGATTGCATTGAATGGAAATGCAATTTATCGGTATATGTAATAATATGCATTGTATCATAAAAATATTATTTTTAATGCTTCCTTGTATGATTCACAGCAGACCGAACTGTCTTTCACATGACGGATGAAACTCCGCTTGTTAATAATAATAATCGCTGTCATGAATAATTGGGCGTCTAATACGTCATTTTGATTAAATTTCATTACACTGGCGGCGTTATGAAATTGCGTTTCGTAAACACTGAATTAAATAGCAACATTACTATTATGACATTATGTAGTAATGCCCTTACCGTATAATAACGGCTGCGTGCAATTTATAATGCAAAATTTCTCGTTTACCGTGCCTGCTTTGTAGTTTGTTGACCCGTGCAGTGGCGCTCATTGTGTAATATTTATTACATGGACTATTTTCCCGAGAAATAGGATGCAATGCATCATGAAATTGTATTTATTTTGCGATCAACATCTTGTGTTCTAAACATTTCCAGTTAAATCTTATTTCATTCTTAATAATTCTGGTTTCTCTCTACGTCAATCTTTACATCGATTTATGTCTAAAATTGTTTTGTTTAAAAGGCAAAAGATAATAAAATATGAGAAAAGGCGTACTTATAAAAAAAAAAAAATTAAATATACTTAAAGGGTACACACATTTATGAAATCAGAAACAAGTTTTTTTAGCTCAATATATATGCGAAGATTAAAAATAATAACTAAAATAGCTCTGAAAATCCAATAAATGGATTTCTATATCGTCTTTCATGTATTAGATACAAAAGAAATGTAAACTACATACTGCAAAGTTAAAAATTGCGCATATCTCGATTATGTTTCGTTACCATTCTCGTTCTATGCCAGTCGGGACAATTCCAATAACGAGCTTTTACCCAGTTTCGATCGAAACTTACTAATATCAAGGCGAAGCTGGTCCTCTAAGCGATACTAACTACATGGCCGCAATCATCGGTATTGTTACTTGAATCCGCCACCGCCGCCCGCGGCGAGGCTGCGCCTCGAAATTCGTTTCCAGCTTTTACCCTCCGGACACGCTAGAAGCCATTCTTCATCTCTCGCGAGGGGCGCCGAAACGAAATTCCGCGTTTCTCTGTTGCGCCGTCGATCATTTGATTTCGCACTGCCGATACGTAAATAATAGACTCCGAGAACATACGCGCCATCCCGAATCGACGGGAATTCGCTGATTGATTTCGTATCAGCTTCCATTTATATCGACGTTGCCGATTGCAGTTTCGCGATGAATCTGTGTTATCACCGTTATTCTCGTCTCTATTTCTTTGAAGTGTACATATTCACATATATGTACATATGGATTTGTGTATATATATATATATATATATATAATATATACGTGTATATATATATAAAATATACGTGTATGTTCTTGAAAAAACAATATCATGTGCGTTAAAAAATTTATCATCGCATTTTTTCATTTGCATAAAAGATTTTACAACCTGCGAATTTATAGATATTTACAGATATCGCATAATCTGCAAATTGGTGAGTCTATAAAGGATGTATTCAGTATGATATGACATACGTTGAAATATAAATATGCGCACGTGTCTAGGGTCTAGGTTTTATTTCACTGAATGCAGCATTACTACGATATAAATTCGATGGCTCTTAATTTTCAACAAAACCAAGTTTTGCAATAGGAATTTTTTAATCTATTTGTGTAATACATATTGAATATATAAACGCTCAGATCGTAACCCGCAAATTTGCCATTGAATTTTTCATTTTACTTTCGTGTCTGAAATAGTATATACGAATTCTATACAAATTTTATTGATATCGAACGACGTCAATCGATTCCGAAATTATGACTTTGAAACGACAACGTGACTTGCGTGAATGAGGTTTGATCATACATTGATCCAATTCCCTTTGAGCAGGGCTGACCGGGTACGGAGATCTCTACTTGAGACTTTGATCTTGCCACTTCCGCGCGAAATTCTAAGCCGGTTGGAGGCGCAACGTCGGCAAAACGGAATATTGATGAGTCCGGAGTAATCGGTTGCCGGTTATCGCTATTAGCGAGCATCGCACAAAGCGTTGCACTAATTAAAACGGATAATACAGCGGCCCATAGAACGAGGCGGTAATTGGGTGTGGCTGTGCGGGGGTTCGTGCCCCATTATTATTAATTGCCTCGTTAATAGGGTACCGGAGATATCTCTCTCTCTCTCTCTTTCTCTGCCGGTGCGATGCTTCTTTGTAGCTTTCACTCGGTAGCAGCGAGGTTATTCGGAATCGATGTATGAGATATCAGATGTAGCGTTTACGAATCATTTGCTAAATAATTTGCTCATCTTTCTTAATTAAAATAAGTTAAATGCACATCATATTTTCTCACGTGTGCAAAGTAAGTTATTAACGTTTACTAATGCACGAAAAAGAAATCTCGGCAGAGAGGTTTTGAGAACGTCCTATCCTTAAAAGTTCGATTTCCGTTGAATATCTCGACGAAACCTTTCGACGATTAACGCCGCGATTACCAATGCCATCGGCGTTATCGGCCACGTTTATCAGCCGGCGCTACGTTTCCCGCGATCCCATTTTTACAGGTTCCCTCTTTCTGTCTCCATCCCCCGCGCCTCGGGATCATACATTTACGGGGAAAGTTCGTAGGTAGATTAGTTCGATCACAATGATCGCATGCTCGACGCGATTGAACATTCGCGTCGTCGCGATAGGAATTACATCCCCTCGTAGTGGGGAACAGGCAGGATGGTGTGCCAAAATCGGTTCGGTAGAAAGGGCAGGTCACCCTCAACATTGTCGCGATATGAGCTCTTCCCTCGTCGTGGGATCGGCAACTTGTCCCTTTTATGACGTGATATACCCGCGGAAACGGCCGCCCGACAAAGTTACACCGTAAACTACGCTGTGCGTAGGGACTGCCGGAACCAGCCAAGCGATTTTGCTCCTGTAACGCACCCTTGAACTGCGTTTTTTCTCGGTTGAGTAATAAAGCTCGACTTAAGATCCTGATCGTAGACACGGTTGACAAAGAAAAAAATTGATTTAGATTGTACGCCAATATTAATGTCGGAAATGGTTTTTATCGAGTCGTATCTGGCTGACCGATAAGAATCGCGTCTCTCGTCAATATACATATATTCTTAGGAATATATATTGTTTCTTCGGAGATATACTGTAAATATAGAAATGCATTTTCAAAGTCAGGGTATAAAGCCGCGCATACATTGCCGAAAATCTGAGAGTAATAACGTGGCCAGACATTGTTAAAAAAATTATACACAAATTTTAACATATATGTTTGATGTAAAACAATCAAATAATCTTTAGATTAAAGCTTAATGGGTTTGACAATATCCGAATATACAACAAGGAAACAATGCAAGTTCATAAAGAAACAGTTGGAGGGTGTTGTAAAGCCTCGCATTTGGCAGTCAAATGTAAAGCTGCAGCTACAAAGAAGTGACTTTAATTTCAGTGATAGTTAATGAGGTATCAGACTTTTAATGAGTAATGTGAAGTTCCTCAAAGGTCGGACAGTTTTAAAAACGTGTTCGACCAGAGAGCCGCCTCTAGGCAATCTCAGGGTTTCTGAAAGACATCAAAGGAGATTCGTTTTGCGTACTGAACGAGATTGGCAATAACTCTTACAACATCGCCCGATGGAAAACGGAGAAAAAGTCGGAAGGGAGGGAGAAAGAGAGAGTCACGGTATTTTATCTTCTCCTCGTTTACTTAAGATGTACACCGAGATGATTACGTCTGCGACAACCATCGCTGGCGGTTGTGTAATTTATTTACGCATTCTGATATCAGTTTCTTTGGCTTTAATGTTTTTACTTCTGAGTGTAATTGCACTCGGATTTCTTTACGTTGTAATATCGAGGAAACTAATAGTAGCTTTGCAATTTTAATTTTCTCAGATCCGTACATATACGACGACGTTTGAGCCCAATTTTATTTTCAAAGATAAATATTTTGTCAAATAAATTATACACCATTCGAAAGAGTCTTTTTGAAATTCATTCTGCAGCTGTCAGTTTTTAATCCAAGAATTTGTTATGTACTTCATAGGGGAACAAATAAGAAGTGTTTTATATAAAGTAAATTGGAGATCGGCTGAGACATGCACAGCAGACTCCTCGTACATACAGAATACTTTCGGCTATAGGTCGGCACTTTGAAAATATTCTCTATTTCAATGAAAAGAGAGAGGGAGAGGGAGATTGCTCGTGTCAGAGAAAGTCAAAGTAAAAGCGCGAAGACACACCGCAATGTAATCCTCCGTGCATCCCTGCAATTTCTCCATCGTCTTCTTTCTTTTTGTTTGTTTATGCCTTCCCTTTCTTTTTTCTTCTTTTTTGTATCGCGGGCGAATCTCAAAGCGAGTGTTTGTTTCATGCAGCGAAACGGAATGGCGGCGTGGCGGCGTGGCGGCTACGGCGATGGCGGTCGGAACGGAAAGACGCGTATTGTTTTTCCCGACTGTATTTTTACATCGCATTCCTCCCTGTGCGCGTTAACGTCCATCGCGTGTCCGTTTAGTATCTACGTACATTATGAAATAACGGGCTCTTTGTATGAAATCCATCTGCCCTTACCTTCCTCTCGTAGAACGCGGCCTCCTTTTGACATCCTTCCTTTTCCCTTCGTTTCTTTGCTCCGTTTAAACGCGTTTCGTTGTAAAAATAAAAGTAATCCGCTGGCAGTTTCGTATCCGATATATACACGAGGTGGCTCAGAATAATACGTATAACCGTCGAGATTTCTCAAGGTAAATTAAAAAAGTCAATTCTCTCTCTTTCTCTTTGAGGAAAATGTAACTTATAATTTCTGTCGTGACTCTTAAAATTTCCAGCTCGGTGAGATTTGCTGGTCTGAATTTTTTAAGGCAAGATTTTTCGAACTCTTTGCAATCAACTTATTAACTGCGTATCTCTCTCTCTCTTTCTCTCTCTCTCTCTCTGATTTAATTCTCTCATATACATATATTCTTGAATGTTTAATATATCGTTTTATCATCGAACGAGAACTGGCTTTCCTTATCTATGAAAATTGTGCAAATATTGCGTAAAAAGATACTTAACTGAAATGAAAAAATCTCGGTATCGCGCCAGATAACTCCGATGTTAGCGAGCTAATTTTCTTAAAAATTCGAGCCATCCTCGTACGTATGCAAACGAGAGCCGAAGACGGGTAAATAAACCATTTGGAAAGATGGTTGCCACCCCCCCGCTCAGTGGAAAAGCCTTGGAAACCGCCCAGTCAGCCGATACTTAAATCTCTTCGTATCGCCGTCTACGATCAGCCGGTGCTATCGCGCATTAATGGCCACTACGTGTTCCTGAATAAATCGACCCACTAAACAGTTTTTCGCCAGTATTATTAACCAGCGATCTCTGATCATTCCACGGAATTCTTTCGAGAGTAAATTTTATCAGACGGCGCATTATTGGCGTTTTCAATTTTTAAGTGCGCATGAGTAATTTATTTGATAGAAAATTGTATTACGAGGGAATATAATACGTCTATATTAGGCTATAATCGTAATCAATTTGGAAAACTTATTATATTCTGAAGGAGTTTGCAATCGAATTTTGCTTTGTATTTTATGTATGTGTCCTCACTTATAACATTCGATACTTTTGAATTTGACAATTGATTATTTCCGTCAATTGATTATCTATGGACATCTTTATCTATAAAGTACTAGGGTACGATTACGAAAATTCTGTAATAAGGTCTCGACAGAGCGAAAACGTCAGATTAATCAATCGGAAAGCGCAACAATGCGTATTATACGAGACGATTCCTCTCTCTTAAGGATAAAATTCGATAATAAGCTTCTGGACAGGACCGATATAGGTTACTGGTCTTCATAGATTGTCGTTGGAAGTCGAATGAAAAAGAATTCCAGGGAGAAAGAGAAATAGAGAGGGGAGAGAGACGCGACAGATACCGGAGACCCATTCAAGTGACACGTCTTTTGTGATTTTCTCATTACTCGAATAGAAGGTCGATCCTGGAAGCCCATCTAGCTGCCGGGACGATTTCTGTCCTCTCGCTCCTCGCTACTTGGCTCGCGCGCTCACTCTGATCCTTCATTCTTTTCTTTCTCCGTCTCCTCCGCCATTCATCCCTTGCGCGTAACTTAATGCCTCACACCAAGGTACCTTATGTAGCTGTGTACGAGGAATTACTCCTTTCTTGCTGCTTCGTAGGATATTTCGTGTTCGCGGCGTTCCCAGCCTCCTTCTGACTTCCGCCTCGTTCGGCGGCAGATCGGAAAATTATATTTCCTTGCGCCGCCGCAATCGCCTTATGGCAGCTGAGCCTCTCTCTCTCTCTCTCTCCCTCCTATCAATCCATCAATTGTAGTTATTATCTGTCCATTGTGTTCCTTACCACCTGTCTCCACGTGCTCTTGAATGATTACCGTCTTTTTCCTGCTTGCTCTGGTTTCGCGTGAGGAGAATTGTCGGAAACAAGACATTCGAGAGGCCTGCACGATGAAGAAATTCGAAACCATAAAGATGATTCAGTTAAAATTTGATTCGATAAATTCTTGCTTTTCGTTTGTCACGTGGGTTTGTCGCAAAGTAAGAACCGGTTAATGCTTGAATAACGAAAAATGCATTATGTACAAATAATAATAAAAAATAAGCGATTATGTAATAATTTATTGATATATCATTGAGAAAACTGGAGCATCGCTTTGAGCGCTGGCGAACATTTTCGCATTTCCAGAGAAGACGAGTAATGTGAATTGCTTATCAAACCAACGTGTTGGTCGGGAATAGTCTTTTCTTCTCGAAACAAGTTTGCGTCGAGTCGACGGACATCTTTCTCTGTGATTTGCAACGTCAATTTGTGCTTTCGCGAACGCGCGCGCGTAACAGAGGGAGAGAGAGCGCCGAAGTCGTTACGCGGCATTGTTCGCGCATTGTTGCCAAGGCATGCGCCAACATTCTTCCCAGTGGCGTGTCCATTGTCGAGCGTGTCCGGGCTTGTAGGCGGAAGCGAGGAGAAGTCGAAGACTATCGTGAGGCGGAAGGGTGTACCTTGTGAAGGCCCTAGTACTAGCTTTTACGGCTGATCCGGTCGTCTTGCCTGTCTGTCAGCTGATATCAATTAGTATCATAAGGCGCCCGTAACTATGTACACATTCCTGTGAACGGACACACTCGACGGAAACACACGTTAATTCCTTTTCCACGCACGCACGTCACCGGTTGACATGTGTATCTTGCAATTTCCTTGTGAAAAAAATAATAAAAAAAGAGAGCTAGAGAGAGAGAGAGAGAGACTCGTTTGTTTCGTATTTCTCAAATTTCATTAAACAGCTCTTCGAGCAAGTCGGAAGTTAAGATTCTGTTAAATTAAAGCCCCCTTGAGATTGAACGAATTAAAAGTTCCGATGGAAGATAGTCCACTTGCAATTGACAGAAAAATAAGATTCTGTTATCCATTTGCGCTGCTAAAGCTCGATTAATCGAAACGTTTTCGCTTCTCCAACTTACATAATGGTACTTTCGACGTATTTTGAATTGTTACTATCAATGCGACTATTTGCATAATTATTGGAAGGATGGTGACAGCGCGGAACATTCCTACGTGTTAACTTGTACGGATGCAGCCTTCAGTGCACGCTCATACACGTCACGCAATATGTACCGACGTAAGCTCTACGCGTATACTTACACATCGGACAGGCAAACGGGCTTAATCTCACAAAGGTGTTTACGCATACATACGCACGCGTACACATTCGATCGTCTACACGTTCGATTGCACGCAAATGCGCGTAAACACAGTCCGTTGTTTCCGTTGATTTTATCGATGTTCCCTCCTTATCATCCATTTGCTGATATAACAAGACAAATTGCCCTTTCCCTCTTGCAATATCACTCGACAAATTTGATTTTCTTCTTAAAGCCGTTGTACTCCGATTGAAGATGGTGGTAACAGACTGTTCGAATGAAAAGTATTATTGACCGAAATTCGATAACATTAGAACCCTTAAAGCGCAGAATGAAATTTTTGCGACGTCGCATGTCACACGGATTCGGGATTCGCAAAGAAGATTGGAAAACGCAACGGCAGTTTTTTCTTCTTCGAAAAAAATCGAGTTAATCGAGCGCTAATGAGCAGTCGGTCTCATTTATGCAGTTTACTAAGACGCAATGATCTCTCCATCGGTAATATCGATCGGTATCTTTTCGCCGCGACGTATAATACACAACGCTTATCATTAAAAATTTCTGCGAGACCTGTTTCGTATCGCACGCTGCGTGTTCCATATGGCCGATAACGGAGCACACGGTTCCGCCTTGTCAATTCCGTGTCAAAGAGCGTGCATAAAGGCTCGCGTGGAGAGAGAGAAAAAAGCAGCCATTCGTCAAAGTTGCGTGCCAAGAGTGGTAAATCCCTATCGATCCGTCCTTGGTATTTGTGTAAACACGTGCCTGAACCACATCTAGCAGGATTTCTTTCTCCTTGCCTTCTTCTCATCAACACAATTCCCACGGAACGGTTTTTTTTCTTCGTTCACGCGTCTATCGTTCGCGCACGCGGACGATCTTTACGATATCCGCCAGATCTCGTTCTTTTAT
This sequence comes from Tetramorium parvispinum, assembly GCA_011638315.1. Lineage (NCBI taxonomy): Eukaryota > Metazoa > Arthropoda > Insecta > Hymenoptera > Formicidae > Tetramorium > Tetramorium parvispinum. Next base: position 11,970 of record VBVR01001003.1, on the reverse strand, counting down.
TAGCTTCTATCAGAAAGTTCCGTGCGCTTTTATGCGATTTTTTAAACGTTATAACTCGCACGCGCCTGTAAGCTAGAAAATTTGTTTAATACTTATTTTTACGTTGTTGTGTACCATGCAATATCTGCAAACTATTTTTTTAATCGTACAGATGTTATAAGAATTTTACGATGTTTTTTTCATCATCTCGTAGAAACAAGATGCACTTTCTGCGAGAGACGACATTCTTGCGCGAGGCGAAGATTTTAATGATAGGGATCGATTGACGCAATGGCGATGCGAAGATTAATCTTAAAGAAAATATAAGATGTATTGTTTCTGTATATGTATTATATTTTATATAATTCCACTATTTATGCATATTTACATGACGTGTTAGGCGAATGTAAGGCAAATTTTCCACGCGGCGATGGGAAATTAGGTTGTCCGCTACGATACGATTCGAGCAAACTGTATACCATATGTGTGATTTGGTCGATAGGTTCGCTTGTCGACGTGTTAATCTAGCTATTAGGTGGCACAGCCGAGATATCTCGCGAACTTCGTATGTGCCAGATGGTACGATCGAGATAGCTCGCGCCGTACATCTCTCACCACCAAGTGCATCATCGATATCTGCTCCGCTTTTACTTTGCGAATTAAATCGCGGAAAAGGGAAGCTTTTAACTCGCGCGACTAAAGATTTTAATGGACCTGCGATATTAGGTGCCAGTTAAGATTCGGTATTGACTTGAAAAAATAAAAATTTTGCGGCAGCTCTTGCACACAAATTCGATCAAGCGATTACTCAGATCTTATCTCTAATCGAATTATATTTATTACTTTTTTACCCTTGTAGTACTTTTACACATATTTCAACAAGTTTTAATGAAAAGTTTTTTTAAATCTCTAAATATCCGAAAGTTTGATTAGATTTTTATTTTTCTCTCTCTCTCTCTGTCTCGCGATCGGTATCCTAAATAAATAACTTGAATCATTGATTTGATTCTCGACGAACAACCCGATATTAACCCTCTGTTTTCTTTCTGTTTGCAGGTGAGTGTCCAGGAATTCCAGTACGCGCGCGGGACGGGCGCGTCCCTGACGATGGTAAGCCATAAAGCAATGTACAGCGTCGTTTTAATCGCGTCGTGCCACCTTTCCGCCGAAAGACTTTCCCGGGACGTAGTTCGCGAAGGATATGGGAAGAGGTCCTAATATCTCGCAGGCACACATCCGTCTTAATTAACGTCGCGATACATCGTGACTGCCGCCCGAGTTCTGCGGCATTCGGTTTAATATGCGCCAGCTTACTCCTAATAATCTCACTGCATGACAAAAATTACCGCAGAAATTTAGCTCGTTTCCTCCCCTGCATTAATTCCGTTATTATTTGACGTTGGAGAAATGCCCTTCGTAAACTATCACAATTAATTATATATGCACGAGACGGACGCTAGAAGATAGCGCGTTTTATTATATTTTATTTCAAATTAATATACATAGACGAGCGCTAATTAGGTGTCGTGTTTCTATCATACGTCATGCTATCCTCTTCTGTTATCCTTGTAATTTGAACTTTGCAATTATCTTGTAATTTACGACATTAATTATAGCAAAATATTGTTAAATATGTGCATCACTTTACAAAATCTGACTCGTGTGTTTGTGCAACACAAATTTTGTAATTTAATAAATTTGACGTGGATTCGGTCATGCAGCTCTTTACTACATTAAATATAAATAGCAATTCTGCTGGGACATATAATCGCACGTGAATCAATCATTTTAGCGTGATAATAAATATTGGCGTCGATGTTTTACGTATTGAAAACAACAGTTAGTCAATGCCGATATTTTCCATCGCTCGTATAGTCTGGTATATTAAGCTGATCTAATGCGTCAATGTAACGTAACTGCAGCTCACTGCATTAATCCATTGATGTCATGATGCTTTTATTAAGCATGCTTCCAACGTTAACGCGATGAGTCGTCACTCGCGTACTCGTGCAATTTTCGTGAAACGCGGAAGATCCTACGGCGTTAATCAAATATGACGGCTTAATTAATTAAAATTTTATGGAAACAACCGTGTGCAAACAGCTAGCAGAGATCTGCTCCCGTTTCGCCTCGGCCTGCGGCACGAATGGAGAGAGAGAGAGAGATACGAGAAGGTGGTGATCATTGAATAAAAATAAAACGCTAGCGATGCCGTGTTTTCAGGCCTCTTATGCATTTTCGAGTACGCGGGTGCACGCGACACGACACAATACTGCAGTTTCGGTACTGCGAACGGATTCATCGTTAGCTTTTGTGTCTGCCCCGGAACAATTCTGGATAAGCTTCTCTCCGCGATGTGAAAATAGAAATCGATCTCGCGCGGAAAATCGGCTGAAACACGCGAGAATGTTTCGCGGTCGATTAAATTAATTTCAAAGATAAAAATAATTGTGACACGATAATAATACGATTGTAACTATATTGACTGATTTCGGGAGAAAAATCGAGATCCCCCTATTCGATCGGCCGTCTCTACCTCTTTGCCATCTTTACTGGCGTGAAATAAGAGACGTCCCGTGGGCGACAGTGACGAATGTGTTTGTATATTGTCAGGCTGATCGTCAGAGATGTCACATGAGAACACGTAACGCACGAAAGAGCGTCGCGAGGGGGTTGAAATGGTGCTTGGAACGACGGATATGACGTATACGTCAAACAAAAGTGGAGGGAATCTACGTTAATATCGGAACAAAAATGGGATAGGTTTTTGAACACATAGATTTATCTCTCTTTTTTTTTACCAGTACGATATTTCAAGGTAGACCGTTGAGGCTAATTTTTCTCTTTTGTTCTTTCTCTTTTTTTCTTCTTTCAGTAGTATTTTCTATATTTGTTGCAATTCAATACTTTTCCAGCGGATGTTAATATTGCCTTGATCCTTCATTCCATTTCGGCGTTTTAATGTTTGTGCATGTTTGAGCGACAACAAATTGAAAGGGAAATATAATAGACCGCTTAAATTTCGTCGAGTGTTACGACAGAATTTGTTATTAACCATGTATCGATTTTGCCGTCGTTTTCAATCGTGCTCGCGATCGTAAAAGAGTTTGATCGTTCGGTTCTTTACACACCGCGCTTTATTCGAGCGAATCAACTTCTCTCACGCGTCATACGGGCGCTGATTTAAAAGCGTGATCCGAAAGAGAATATAGCAGAGGTACAAAAGTGACAGTAAACCAAAATGCACCGTCGGATCAGCGGCGCCGCGCGTTTTAGCTTTCGTATTCAAAGCTCCTAATAATGCCTCTGAGATCCGCCTCATTCCAGACGGTTTCATGTTTTCACCGTATCATTGCGTACACGGTACATTGCACAATGGACTTAACGATCGCAATTGTTTCAAAATGCAACGCTCCGACTTACGACCTGCATCGGCAAATGCGACGCAACGTGCGGTGCCATGACGCATCGGCTTATCTTTATTCCACGCGTAAACCTGCGGCGGCGACGAGTCTTATCAGCTTGCGAGCCTCCAGGTATCGTTAGAGCACGCTCCCGGCATGTCGACGAACAAGCTGACCATTAGCATTTATTTCCTCGTTACGGGATCCGGTGTTCTTTCCCATCTCATTATTGGAAGTTCCTCCGTGTTTCGCGAGCAACTTGGAGCGTCTCTTACCTCCGGCCCTACGGATTCACGCGTCTTGTACATGTTCATAAATGTTTCCCCCTCTATCATTTCATCGATGCTATATATTTTTCGTCGTTGATTCTCTGCGTACTGAATCCCTTGTTATGAGAATGAATACATTTTTCACAAGACTATGTAAACATGCAATCTGCGAAATTGATCATAGTGATAGCAACATTACATATTTTAGTGCATATTACAAATGAAGGGATTAACACCTCAAATTCAGCGTACTAATAGTAATTATTCGCTAATATGAATCATTAATAATACTGGTTAAAATCGGGGTTCGATCGGAGTAATCTGAATTAATGTTTCCAGTTGACAGCGACATGCTCGCACAATATCCTGATGAAATATTCACGCGCGAACCCCTGCAGCGCCTGAAATTCATATCTACTCCACATGCCACAGAATGACTGTTTCTCTCTCATCTTCGGGCGATTTCCTGCGTGAGAACGCCTCCTCTTCGCCAAGTGTTTCCTCTGTGAAGCCGAGACCTTCTTCTCTCAGGGCTTTCGCCTTTGTGCCGGCTTGTGCGAGCTTACGTTGTTCACCAGGACATCAAAGCGTACGCGGAGCACGGCGGTTTCTCGCCCTCGCGATTTCCTGGACGGTGAATTTCCGAGGACGTGACGTACGTGAAAACCATTTCTCCTTGGCTTGACACTTCCAGCCCATAGTCCTTTAACTAACTCTAGCTACTAGCAGCATGTGAACATGTGACTTTAAAAGCCTGCGAAAATACCGTAATGTTATCAGATGTTTTACATATAAATTATATAACTAGCCTTCGTATAGAATAGCTTTATTATTTTATAATTATCCTTACTTTATATAGCTTTAGTTTATTACAAGTAAATTCTTATTCTTACAATGGGAAAATTTCATTAAACAATTCTCGAAACAAATCAAGTATTGTGTATAATATTAGACAGTAAATTTATTTGAAAGACTTCTGACCAAAAACGTTTTTACTCACTGCATTTACTTCGGTCACGGTTTTGTTCGCTTCTAACCAAGCGCGTTTAAACTTTTATTATTTATAGTTTTATCTTATCTTTGTAAAATCTTTATAAATAAGTCTTTATTAAAAGAATGAGTTTTATATAAATCCTAAAACAATTTAAATATTACACGTCAGATTATAGTTATTAATTATTTCGACGGTACGTCTGACCAAAAATGTCTTTATCTACTGCACTTCGTTCGGCCACACTTTCATTCGCGACAATGATGAAACAATGTTAAAATTTTTCTTATTTATAGCTTTGTTCTATTTTATTTTATCTTATTATAAATAATTTTGTATTAGAGGAGAATGTATAAAAATTCTGAATCAGATATACGTTAGTTTTATTTCGGCGGCGCGTCTGATCAAAAGTATCTTTTTCCACTGTGTTCATCTCATCGGCTATGATTTTATCTGTGACAACGAGATATAAGAACAAGAATAATTTAAAATATACATTTCTTTTTACAATTCTGGAATATGTGAGAAAAATTTTTTCGAAATATTGACATTTATTTCTTTACCCTTAAATAATCTTAGAATAATTTTGTCCTTTTTAATGCCTTAGAATGTGTAAGTCAGATTTATCAGTGATTAGACCTTACTCGTTTTAATTTTTGTTATTTTTTATTCATTCATGCCCGGTCACACATTCTAAGTTTGTCATTCTCATTGGAATATCTTAGAGGTGGAATGTCGCTATGATAAATTACTTTTACTCGCACGCCGGCTTCCGCCGTCATTGAGCGGCTCAACCGCGAATACGTCACTCCGTCGCGAAAATAGATTCCGCGCGATTCACTGCACGGAAATACCATTCGTTCGCACCGGCATCGGAAGCGCATTGGAAGCGGGAGCGAAATGTACGAAAAGTGGAAATCGGGAACTATCATCGTATAAGAATCGTACATGTCGTGGACGTAGAAGCGGATACACTGAAAATGCTCGACGGAAAGTAATAATAGATCTGTTCTTCAAATTACTTGAAGAGAGTTGAACGCCCTTATACCTTTTTAATATGTAGGATGAAAATTAAAAAAGGTAAAAAAAGCTCTATACATATAATGAGAGAATGAGGTTAAGAGTCACGTCCAATATAATTCAGATAAGAATTAGAATTCTGCAATTGTATTAAGATATTGAAGATGCTGGCGAAATTATGCGATTGTATTTTTATCGAAAAGAATTAGTCTCCAAATTTAAGGAAAGATTTAACTCTAAAGCTGGTTTTCACATTGGCATCTCGCATGTGTGCGCGCGTGTCACCTTGAATCTCCTTCGTGTCTCAGTGAGTGGAGGGTGACTCGATCTTTCGAGCAGCACGACTCAATTACCATCTCTGTGACGCGTGAAAATAGCTCACCCCCTCTTTTCTCATCCTTCTACTCCCGCTCGCTTTTCCACGTGAAACCACGAGCATGCTCTATTACACCCGTTGCGCTTGCTCCAAGTGCTTCTCGATTCGCATTTTTCACTATCAAGCAGGAATCAAAGCCCTATCACTTCTCACGCTCAATGGCTAATGGTTTTCCTTAATTCAAATTAATCGTGATTTACGATTATTGTTTGGAGTACTTTTATAAGGAACGTGCATATAACATTGATTAAATTAATGTTTTCTTCTTTGTAACACCATTTAATTTATTATTACTGTTCATTGCTTTTATAGATAATTTCACAGCAATATAAATTATTTGCGTAAATTATTTGTAATACGGCTTTTCGATTTCTCCTTTTGTAAATTAACATTATTAATTACGTATTTCACATTAATGATATTATTAATATATAGCCCGATCTTTGTAATTATTGCGATTAAATTATCAGAAGCTCTACGTTGTTTTTGTACATATATACCTCAGCGAAATTAAGTTTACTATAAAAAAAAATGTTTTTTTTTTTCATCCTTTTTTGCATCGCTCAGAGTAAAGCCTCATTAATTTCATTTCAAAAAAGAAAGAAAAACGAGAGCAGGGCGCGTTAGATTAATTGTGAGATGCTGGGGAAAAACAGTAGTTACGACTGTCTGCTAGGAAAGGTCGTCCTGTTTTTTTCTCGCCGAGACAACGACTGTGCTTCTTCAGATGCGCTCCATAAATGGGATATTGTCGCGAAAAGGACATCATAAAACAGTCGTTGCGTAAAGTCCACTCTTCGCGGCGGACCGCACTTCCGTGACATAAAATCCAATGATAACCCCTTGTCCGTGCATGCATAAGCCATTCGACAGTCTGCTGTTCTTCCGGGCGTTGTTGACGATGCCGATAAAATGAGATTCTTGATGAAAGTATGCAACACTCTATTATCGCAAGTTTCTTGTCGTAATGCGAATCATATTTTATTTTAACTTTTTCATTTTTTTTTTTTAGTTAACGTACATATTTCACAAGTTTGCATTTCTCTTCCGTAAGATGAAAACCGAATTAAAAAGCTACGACTATATTAATTTTCGTTCGCCTAACGTACATCATGATTACCTTTCAATTTCATCATATGTTTGTGAAACATTGCGATAAGGGGGATTTGGCTCCTCGTTTTCAAGAGAATACACCTAACACGCAGTGCACGTGTGCTTCACAGGGATCACGGCATGGAAAGAATTACGCACATCCGGTACATCGTATCTCGAAGTTTGGGTAAATCCGGTATTGTAGGATCGCGCGAACTGCGCGGTATTGCGCGCCGATCGAGACAGATAAAGTGAATTTCTCGAGGTTAGAGGGCACGGCACGAGAGTAGAGGGTGGAAGGGGAGAGGGAGGGAGAGAGAGAGAGAGAGAGAGAAGGAATAAGGGAAGGGTGGGCGCCGATCGAGGCTCGAACACGTAACCGCCGTGTTATCTATTAGCTCTCCGCGTGATAAACGATTCGCTTCCTTCCACGCGAACTTCGCACGTAAATCGCCTGGAAAAGGATAAGCCCCGCACATGGAGCGCGCTCGGTATACCCTCACTCTGACCCCGCTCCGTCGATTTCCCGATCTGCTTTTTTAAACGCTGTACTTTTTTTGAGCCTAGCTCACCAGCGTATGCGTGTACGTGTGTTCTCTTTCTCTTTTTCTCCAAAGTTTATCCATATGAAGTAGAAGCACGTAATATTTATGCACGTGGTCTGTGCTTCTTGCAGTAGCTTTTATGCCATTGCAGGTGGGATATGAAAAAAATATAATTTTATATTAATTGGCAAATATAATTATTTTCGTGCATTTTAAAGCATTGGCAGAGAGACAATTGCAGGAATAATTTGGAATACTCGTATAAGATTTAAATCAAAACGTACAACGTGCAACGCATTTATTATGTAGGATAATTCTGATGAACATAAGACGAATTTATTTTCTCGTTTTTGTACATGCAATGTTTGTTAGCGTGGAAAAATCGCGAGTGAATCGTTGTCAGCGGAGAAGAAAAAAAAAGATGGAGAACGACTCTTTGAGTTTTCACTTGAAAGAAGATCAGGAGTACGGTGACGGGCAATCCACTTCCGGTCTCATTTAGTAAATCGACTGGCCGGCCAAAGGAACAAGTTCCTCAGGAGCCGGCTAATAAATATATCCTTTTATAGGCGTCTGGAGGAGTTTCGTGAGTCATCAGAAACTCAGAGACCCCAAACTCCCGGCAAAGTCCAATGAAATAGGACTTGGAGCTTGTCCCCGAGGATACCTCGGCCTGTCTCCGTCAACGAGAGAGGGCGGAAGAGAGAGAAATGAGAGGGCTAGAAACGGAGAAGGAGGGAGGGTGTCGAGGTTTGTTAACAACCCTAGGGGTAGCTCGCGGTGCTCGTCTTCCGTAGGTCCTTCGTAATTTTCCAATATTACCGGAGTGTGTCGTGCCGTCTCCTTAAGTAAGTTGCTCTTGATCTTTCCTCGATAGGTTTAGTAAGTAACGTGTTTGCAATATTAATCGAGAAATATCGCGGTCGAGCATAGAATGTGCATAAGTTGGGAAATCGAGATATTTAATTAACAATATTTTTGGAGAAATGCTGGTCATTCCCTTCTCGCGACCGGGAGTTGCCCCATTATTAAATGCGGAAAGCTGCTTAAAGTGTACTTCCTGCAGCCCCGCATCCTCCTGTAGTTAATAGAAATTTCTAAGCGTCTCGTGTAAAATTCATTTTTGCGGCCAATTGGTGAAGCAGCTTTTATAAGCTTTGTTCATACTTGTTCGTGTGCACTTCGTCTATGGCAATAAATCGTGCATTAATATATATTTGGAATGCTCATCTAGGATCTATCTACAGAAGAAGAAAAAGAAAAACAACATTAATTATTAAAATTCAAGCTTATCGTCGATAGAATATTATATAGAACACAAGAAGAAAATATGCAGGAAGAAATAGAAATTAATGAAATAAACTTAGAAGTGATATAATTATGATACGTTATATTATTACGAGAATGGATTTACTTCTGAGAAAAAGTTATTCTCAGACTCACTGGCGTGAGCAGAGGGAATCGTTTATTTTTCGATTATCTCTCCAGTTACCGAATGTCCTATATTTACAAGGTATCATCACAACCAAGATTTTCCGCGCTGCAGATTGAGGATCATGGAGATCAGATTTGAGGAGTCGAGTTCTCTATTTAAAGAAGGGTTCGAACCAACAAAAGGATCACTGGACGACTAAGACATGTACCTAGCTATACGTTGCAATCCCCTCGTCGTGCGGAAGGTATTTATCATCCGAAGAAGATAAAAGTTATTTTGCATTGAGCCGCTCCTTCCTCCGTACCCATCAGCATTGTCCGCCTCCGAGCACTTTAACTCCAACTTCGAAAGCGATCGGTACAAGCGCAACGATCTTTACCTCCTTAAAATAAACCTTCGACCCTTTCAAGTTAGAATTCTCCCTCTCTCTCTCTCTCTCTTTATTTTTTTTCCTTTCTTTTCTTCTGCGAAATAGCTCTTTCTTGGCAAATAAAGATGTGAGGCGAAGAATCATATGAAACATTCATGTTTAGGGATTGTTCCGAAAAAGTAGTAAACTCATTGCAAAATTGTTATTCTTGGAAGAGCTTCGCGATTCTCCTCTAATAAAAATGTAACTCAAGGCTTCTGCCTGCCGTTTTTGGTTTTTAATATTAAATAAGACGAAACTAGTACTTTATTGATTTAGAAAGTCCACTTGATAAATACATGTTGTGAGAAACGAATCGAAAAGTTGAATTCTTTGTTATCGACGTGTTTCAAAATTTCAATTCACTCGTCGACCGTCATGACGGATACTTGGCACAGACGAGTATCCCAATCTGGTTTCCTCTCATTCTGCCTCGATGCCTCTGGTATTCACTCTCGCCAGGCGTGAGGTGTGCCCCAAAAAGATAACCGTGCATACTCAGTTTCTGGTTAACTATAGACGCCATGCAAATGGAGCTAGCGCGGTATTATAACTCCGCCAGATAAGGAGACAATGATACAGAAAGAGAAAGCAGAAGTAGTAAGTGCTCAAAAATAATATCATAAATATAATGAATATAGAATTGATTAACGTAGAACTATTTTAGAATATGGAATATATTTTAAAATATGTATTAGAATCAGACTGATGAGAAATGTAAGCCAAGGAGATATTCTATCGATATATCGATCTTGTTACAATATTTACGAGTCGTAAGTAGCGCGACGAGTCTTAACACTTGTAACACAAATAACACTTCCACTGTTAACATAAAATTTGAAAAGCAAAAATGGCAATGATGTTAGAAAAACAGAGACGAAACGTCGCAGTCATCGTCGTGCTTCGGTTTCTCACGTCTTTAATCTTGATGACGTCGCTTGCAAAGCGTTTTTAAACGGCCATAAATGTGGATGTACTAGATCATTTGTTAATTGCATTAACTGTAAAATAGTGAGTTGTTGCGACGACGTTTAGATGCCTTAATGAGTGTTCTCATCACATTGAAAGATCTCATCACGATTTAAATTCGAATATTCAACACGATTTTTTTAAAGAACAAATGCAATTGTTTGTAACTTCGCACGTTTAGTGGATTTTAAATAACATGTGCGTGTTTAAATTATGAAAATAGTATTACTGATTTAAACAAACTTCCGGATTAGGTGCATTCACATTTGTGATTATTGTTATCTGAATAATATCAGAGACATATTATGCAATATTCAGCCACAGATTTCTTAATAAAGTTGCATTTTTTTCTCATTATCGTAACTTGGCAATTTTCAATTTTAAATATTCCGAGGATTTTAATTGTGCATCTTTAGCTTTTCATATTGTTTCTGTTGCACCTAATATTGCATTATTGCCAGCCGATTTGTACATTCGGAATATAGTATAGTGATTGATTTTTCCAACGAATTGCCACTTCTATTTATCCAATCTGATTTGAAGGATACCTTAGTTCGGGTTCATTCATCCTGCAGATCCCATTACAGTTACCAGTTAGTCATTCTAGTTTCTCTCTTCAATCTCCGCGGCGCACATAAAAGTTCTGCATTTCTTCAGCATTCTGCAAATCACTCGTAAACCTCTACTTCAGTGGATGTCCCGATTCTTTATACAACACACTTGTTGCCTTATGCACAGCAAATATCATTCTAGATTTATACTTTTTTTATAACTTTGATATTAATGTGTAATGTAAGATATATAATTTTTTTTATATGCTTTGCGATATCATCTGCAAATTTTGCCACGAGCTTTAGAAATTCTTGTTCTTGAAACAAAGTTTAAAATGGGTGAGAAATAATTGTTATAGTCGATAACTTCATTTAGGGTTAAGCTTCCATAAGTATATTATTTATAATCGTTAATTTCGAAAAATCCTTGCATTTAAATGCTTCGCAACTCGTTGCATGACACAATTTAATTAACTTTTTATAAAGACAAGAAGAAAATGCATATCAAATCACTACAGCTTGATCTTTGATCTTTTATGGATGATATTTAAAAATCCTTGTTATGCAAATAAACAATTTATATGTCACGTTGTAATTTTTAAAATACACGTGTTTGCATGCAACCTACGTTTATACCGGATTGCCGGCGGCTTCGGACTTTTTTAACGATGTAAATCTTCAAACGTAGGTTTAATTTTGATATGACAGCAAAACGAGATGTTACAATAAAGTACCACGATATGTATATAATGATTTACGTAGGCGTATAAATTACTATGGTAATACACTGTTTAAAGAATACACGCGATCGATCATACGTCCGAGAACAGATTATTGCAGGGATCGTACTGTTTCCCCTATTTCCTCTTTTTCCTCTATTTATGTTCATCTCCTCTTTTTTCCTCTTAAATCCATAATCCTCCCCTATTT
>VBVR01001002.1:0-36474 GCA_011638315.1 Tetramorium parvispinum | reverse complement strand
ATAGATGAGTAATCCGTCTGCCGAACGGATTAACGTAACTGATCGAGCGCGAATAGTTTGAAGGAAACTCGGAATAGTGTACTTTACGTCCGTATATATATATATCGGTACCGAATAGATACCCAACTCAAATACACGTGTCCCAACTTGCCTGTAGATACTGTCCTCCGAAGAAAGATTCGAATAAAACTCGGGATGTAAGTTCTTACTGTTACGCGGTTAGATTCTTAAATTTTTACCCTCGGGGATCCCATTGGGGAAATCTCTGGGATTTAGAATTGTTTCGGCCAAGATCTAGGCTCACCTTTTCACATGCGGTAGTACCAGTTGAGATGTGCTCTTGCAAGCCTCCACGCAGCTGCGACGCAGCTTCCGTATTTTTTCACGCAGCTCCGGACAGTCGCGCGGCTGTCCGATGTTAATGAGCAAATCGCGGAACTGCGCTACCTGGCTGTTTATGTCCTGGATTTGCTGGAAACGCAGGAAAAGTGAAACTCGCGCGATCGGGCTGCATCGATTATCCAAATCGGAGCGGCGGAAACGCCGGATACACGCGTCCTTCAACGGCGGCAATAATGTTCTCCCCCTCGTCACTCTCGCTATTATTATATGTATTTCTCTCGTCGAGCGCGCACATTCTCGTTCACGCTCATCCAAATACCGAATAATGATATGTTTGCACAACGCGGAACTCTCGCTACATAATTCGACATTCGGCGAGGGAGAGCCATTATTAAATAATTGAGAGCGACAGATAATGGCCTATATCATCGATAATTTACAAATCGATTGCATCGCGAGTAATTACCAACGACGTGATCGTCCACGGAGAGGCGCGCGCGGCTCTCTCTTCGAAAAATTAAAAAGTAACGCCGCGCTAATCACTCCGCGAGTATCCGTCCCCGCAATTATCGGCACAAAATATTTAATATCATTTTCTGTATATTATTCCGGGCCGATTTTATTCGATTCCCCCCGGCATCAATTATCCACGCGCGCGTATCCCGTAAAAAGTGAAAAGGGAAAAATAATAGCGGCGAGGGACTCTTAAAAAATGAATTAAGGCGACTGCATATCGGATTAAAGATCTCGTCGCGACGACGTGAAAAATGGTCGCGAGTCGGTTGCAGCGAAGGCTCGTTTAAAGTTACATGGACTCGGGGGAAGGTAATTTCGCGTTCGTCCACCGAGTCCGGGTCCCGTACGGCGGATTCACGCACGAAGTCTAGATTCCCTTACCAGCAACACCGTCTTATCGGATCTCTCGGGCTTGTCGGATTTGTCGTCGTGATGTCTACTGGTCGATGGTGTCGGGGAATCCGTCATCATCCAGTCTTGTTACGGACAATTCGCTCACCAATCGTCATCACCCGGCACTACGGCGATCATTTCCCTGCGAGCATTTCCGGCGCGCGGCTCACGCGGAACCCCCCTTCACGGACCGGAAGTCACCCACGGCGATGGAGGCTCTCACGCACGCGGGATCTTGACGATCGCGTACCGATATAGTCGCCGCCGCAAAGTGCACCTCGCGCGCATTCCCGCCACGTGATCCTCTCTTTTTTTGTGCCGCGCGCCGGTTATTTTTACGCGATCAATCTCGCTTCACTTAAAGCTGGCTGATAATAGGCTTATCGTTCTCTCTCTCTCGCCAGTGGCATAGTCATCTCTCGGCCGCCACCGGAGCGGTGTAGTCGCTGCAGCGTGTTCGACCTTTTCCCCTCGTTTACTTTTTAAAGACTTGCGCGACATATTCTAATCGGATGTAGCGTTAAATAGGATCACGTGCATCCTTCGATTCGCGCGGGTCGGGTTCACGGCGATCTTTCTCTGTGTACCTCTCTCTCTCTCTCTCGTAAGAATTTAAATTCCAATCTCGGCGACCGAATCGGCGCGAGAGGAGATTTCTCACCGCGGAAGCTGTCCCGCGGGACGTGTGTCGGCTACATACAAACTACAGTTCCGCAAGTCGGACGACCGTAACGTTCCGGGGACGACGTTGGTACGTTGGACGACTCGGGACTCGGGACAGAGATCCGATATCGACGTCGCGGGTCAGTCGGGGCGGGAATTTCACGAGCGGAATTTGGGTTTATGCGCGAGGAGCGGCGATCCGCGACGAGCGACGAGGTCGAGCGGCGCTCCGTCGGGATGTCATCTCGTTCCCGTCGGCGGGATGATCGCGTGGGACTCGCGCACCACCGCTCCGCACCCCCTCGGCCACGTATGTACGCGTGACTCTCGCGTGCGCTCCTCTCTCTCTTCCTCACGGCATCACGGCTATCCTCCCCCGTCCGAGATCCGAGATCACCGAGAGAACACTGCAACAGCGGCAACGACGGCGGCGACGGCGAGCGGTACACTATACGAGCAGTAGCAACACACGCGACGGACTGAAACGTGGGTTTCGCCCTCGAGCTCTTTCACTGCCGCGCGCCACCCTGCACCGCGCGCGCATGTCCGGCTCGCGCCACGGCGCCTCCACTGCGACCGTTTTCTGGCCGTTTCGCAACCCTTGTAAAAATAGGCAATTTGTCCCCTCTATTTAATAACGTTGCTGCGAAACAACGTGATTTTCCTGTTTGCTCTCGTGTGCCACCTTGGCCGGCGCGATCGCATTCCCAGCGAAATCGCTGCCAAGATACACGAGGTAAGTTATTAGCGGTGAAGACGAGGTGATTCTAAAATACAATGAAAAAGTGGGGCACAACTTTTTTAAACGAAGCTTTGTTTTCGTGAAAATTGCATTTGAAAATCAGAAAATTAGGAGCGTCTGTTCTCTGTTTTGAATTCGGCCAATTTTCAATAGTGTTCCAAATTGATGAATTTGTTTTCACAATGATACACACATACAAAAAACTTGCCTTCTATCCTCTTTTTTAAAATATATACGAGGAAAATGTAATATTTCTAATAAAAAAATTTATAAAAAATGTAATGTAAAATTTATAAAAAAATGTAATATTTCTAATAAAAAAAATTTTTTTAAAGAATTAATATTTTACAAATACTTCTCTAAGGTAACGAGAAATATTATTATATTTCTTAAAATAGTGTATTGAATTCTTTTATTTTTTGATAGAATTTGAGTATAGTATTTTATAGTTTGCGTCAATGCAAATTATGCATACTTGGACAGTTACGAAAAGATATTATTAATTCTTCGAGGTAGAAAATAGTCTTATAGAAATTTTATGCAATTTTGACTTCTAATCGTTTTATGTAAAATCACTATCAATAATGAACACCGTTCTCGGCGTTCAATTTCGTTCTATTCATTTTAATCCGTCTAGAAAGAGCAATATATATTTTTGAAACGCTTAATTATTTAAAGAATTACGTGCATCATAGCACGCTGAGCAAATCATCTTTTTGTAATTTCGTCTCAACGGTTTTCTATTTTCGTCGAACGGAGACTCACAAACAGATGCATCGAGATAAAGATCTTGGAATAAATTGTTCCAGACTGAGCGTTGCCTCACCGAGAAATAATTGCATTAAAGTAATATAAAGTAATATAAAGTAGTGCATGTGTCTAGGGTTGCATAAGCAAAGTTGGTTTTACCACGGTTTTAACATACTTCATCGTATGTATTACGGCCACAATGCACTTTTAGCCGAGAAACATATACAATTCCGTTCCGCCGATGCGCCCGCGGTGCCCCGTTTCACCGTGTCACTTTGTCGTTGGCGGAGACGTTCGAGTACTTGGTGTATGCTGTAAAAGCTATACCCGGTATAACGTAATTTCGATGCATTAATTGACGTTGCATCTCAACGACGTTGCACGTCGACGATACTTTCGCCGTTCATAGCGCACGTGCCGTCATCCTATGCCTCGTCCTCGACAAACTTCCGGCGACGTTATTACCCCTTTAAAGTTTTAGAACCTGAAAATTCCAAGGATTCGCATAATTTCAGTAGCGCGCGGCGCGCTGCAGGGAGCACGACTTTTCCTCGTATGACTAAAAGTCTTCCAAGTCCGCCGGAAGGCTCCCGTCGTTTCTTCCGGCTCTTGTTTGGCTTCGGTATGTTAAAGGAAAATTTAATTTCGTGCAGGAGAGGGAGAGAGAGCTAGTAGCTGCCAGTCGTTAAAATCCGATTAGGAATGCATCAAAAGTTACATTAATATCCTTATATATTTATACGTAGACGTAATAATATTACAATTTAAATTACATACTATTACGATGAACGCCTGTATGCATAATGTTCGCAGAGACAAATTTACATGTATGTGTGGCGCACACGCGCACGACTTTTGTGCAAAATGACAATTGAATTGCGACTCTATTAACGTCACGCATCAACTTGCATCTATGCGCGCTGCACTCGACGGCGTACACGCGTTCTGTGAATTATGGACGTGTGCACACGACAATATACCCATATTGTATAATTATACAAATTGACAACAATCAGGGCGCAGTTATGCATCGCAGTCGCCCGTCATCGTTCGCAATAACGCGATTGCCGCTCTCTCACCGCCGAGTGTTCGATCCCGGCCTGTTGGAATTGTTGGATCTCATTAATGTCGAATTAAGTCCGCGCTCAGCGCGAATATTAAAAGTGTCGCGCCGAGATAACTGCGTTTCTCGCTTTTCCTTCGGTCGGAAATAGATGATCCGCGCGGCGAAGTCGATGGAAACTCGCTCGTCGAGTCATTGTTAACCGATCCTGTTTGCTAAACCGCTTTCCCGCTTCTTTGTCTGCCATTCTCCTCTTTCATACTACACTTTCCTCCCCCCCGCCCGTTTTCCCTGAAGGAGTACCTTCCGAGAATATTTCCATTATTATTTAGAAGTTTGAAAGAACGTCATCTCATCGCTCAAGCGACTTACATATACCATTACGTCACATACACTATAGAGCATTTCTGCTACCGATAATTGAGACTCAGCGCCGTCGAGATACAAATCTCATTCTCAACTTTCGCTCTATCGGGTCGTTTAAATCTGTAACGTATATAAACATTATCCTTCCTTCCAAACTAATTAATTACGTTTCTTTTTTTACATTGACTTTTAATATAACTGAAGCTTCATTTTCATTTCCTTTCATTTTATTTTTATCTATTCTTTTTGCCTGCCCTACTAATTTATTATAATTTTCTTCTTTTTACTTTGATCTGCGTGATTATCGCGTGTGTATACATTTCTGGTATACATTTCAGGTATGACATTTCTTCAAAAAGAATACTATTACAAAATGCGTTTGATAAAGTATCTATCTTTCTATATATATCTTCTATTCTGTTTGCGACATCCGACCGTCTGACACACTTCACTTTTTATTTACACCCCGTCTCCTCGCGCCCTTTTTATTCTCACACTTCTTCGTTTGCCCTTGCCGCGACGCTTCCACCCTCGTCGGATCTGTCCCGTTTCTCCCGTTCTTTCTCGTGTGACAGACCGTAGGGTGTGCCCAGATCATCGATTACCTTAAGAAATTAAATTTAAGGCTTGACCGCCGGGATACGCCTGAACGTTGAAAATTAAAAGCCCGCGAGACAGACGACTCCGTAAATTTTCCGCCGAGACTAGTTTGCAGCTTCGAGGGGGATCCGGTACAGCTTGTGTACCGCGATATACGTGATCTGCGTGATGCGCGCATTCGCGGATTGCGCGCGAAAAAAGCGGATGAAGGGATTTTGCGGGAAGGGATTTTGTCGACTACGCGGCCGACACTGACGAGGCAATCCTCGGACAAAGGGCGGCGTGGAGTGCAACGGCGTCACGAGGGCACGACGGCGGCTGACAGTAATGGTCGCGAAATAGTCGAGCGGCGGAAGCTATTTTCGAAGTTCGATCGAATCGACTTCTCCGCTCCGTTGCCAGCGCCGAACGACGAGTGTGCTGGCCGCTTTCGCGATCGAAATTCCACGAATAAAAAAATTTGCAACTTTTTCTCGGAATCGCTCCTGGAGCACGGCGGGCGAGTCATTCCGCTCCGAATATGGCGCGTAGTAGTTCGCGGTACGATCGATAGCGCCTTCTCAAATTGCTTCCTGACAATGGCACCTAAGTACGATCACCGGACGATACAATTTGCTGAGGCGTCCCATGAAAGAATCATCCCGGGAGCGGGATGTATAAGAACAGGGACTCTCTCTCTTTCTCTCTCGAAGTGGATAATGCACCAGGGATACCCGGTGATTTCCCTTTGGAGATAAGATTACTTATTAGAATGACGGGGCTATTTATTTTCTGATACGGACGGACTCGAAACGGCTAATTATCACAAGTCAGATTTTAAACGCTTGATTCTATCCTGCAGTGACAATTGTATTTTCTTCTCTGTTTTCTCGTTCTCTTTTTTTCCCCTTTACCTGGCCGCGGCGGAGACACGTTAGTCCACCTACCGCAGCCCGCATGTTCGTGACAACTCTTAACTGCCTTTTTAACAAGCCTGTCGTAGAGAAATCGTTAGTTTCTACGGCCGGCACACACGGTGTCGCGAGTGCCCCGAGTCTAAACGGATTACAAACGCGTCGCGCCCCTTCGGTCTCTCGCGGAGAGTTATAGGCCCGTAAATCCAGTTTTACGTCTCTGGCTTATCGCACGGCGTACATTGCGCAAAGAGCCCACCGTCGGCGCTCTCTCTCTCTCTCTCTCTCACTCTTTTTTTCCTCCGCCGCAACGAAAAGCGGGGGAGTTGCGACCCCTTTCCTAGGATATTATAGCGCGTTGCACTCTCCGCGTTTATATTCTAGTGGCGTTTATTATACACGAACCCGCGATTTGCATATGCATTCGCGACACGCGTAAAGGCGCAGTAAGATCTCCGAGTGACCCCGAGTGATATCGACGTTTCCGTGATAATCGCGCGAGACCGACCGTCGGATACGAATAATATTGAAACGGACTTAAGTGGGAGGGTGGATTGCCAGAGAGAAAGAGAGGGAGAGGAGAGACGCGCGCGCTCGGTATAATCATTATTATTACAGTTTCGAACCCGTACGTAAGTATCGGCTTGCAGATTACGCGTACATAGCCGGAGGCGGTGGATCACATTATGCTATTTCACTGCGATGACACTGTGTAACGGTGCATGGTAGTTTCAGGAAGTGTCATTAACATGCGGCGGATAAGCGACGTAGGCGAAGATATTCGCTGACATATCTCACGGTTATCTTACTTCTCACCGGCTACGATATACGTATATATATATATATATGTATATATATATATATGTGTGTGTGTGTGTGTGTGTGTGTGTGTGTGTGTGTGTGTGTATGTGTGTGTGTATCGCGTATCCATCTCTGTATTGCGTCATTACCGTTCTATTTCCATCTCTCGTTCTAATAATTAAAAACGAAGATCTCTTGTTCTGCAATAAATCTGCATACATAAATGTTGGCAGTTTCGATTATTGGACAGGATCTAATAATAATTTCACGAGTTATGTACACCTGTCTCATGTATGTCGCTATTTACCAAGGATTATTAAGTCTGCATGATATAATTTCCATAACGTATCGCCAAATGTACTGCTTTCATTTTATGTCGCTGGTAATTTATTATATAATTATCGTCTTCTATGCGCTCTTTTCTGTCTTTTCGCATTTTAACTAGAGATTGAACGAATGCGCGGACAGCAATCCTCCCAAATATATTAAACGGTTGCCCGGTATTAATTACCGAACGCGAACATTCGAATTGCGTCCGGGCAGAACATCGGCAGGGGACGCAGGCGGGGGGGGTTATCGACCATTCCTGCTACATGCCACAAATTATCTCATTGGCCGTATATGGCCTTGGCCGCAGATTCTGCCCGCGTTACTTTCGCACTCCGCAATCTGAACTCTGATGCTGAAACAATATTGATATTTGATACGCGCGAAACCGCAGGACCGATCTCTTATTTGAATCGGCTACCCTCGGGGCCATTTGCGATGAGAATTGAGAAACAAAGCAGTCTCTTCCTGAGTTCAAATCTGTTTTATATACAATACATTTTGGATGCAATCGATTGTACCAAGTAGATGAAAATACGTAAGAAAAATATGTATTTCTTGATATTTTGCGTATCAAATTGATGGTTGAAGCATGAATGGTTCACAACGATCGAATCTTTGTTGAAAATTATGCAATGCATTCGGAATTACTGTCTTTATTACGCAATCAAAATAACTGAACATTTTTTTGCGGATTTATGCAATCGAGCACGTCTTATCGCGTTATTTCTCGCGAATTCCTAGATTATTATCTGCAGTATACGGATTGTGTTTATTCTTTTTTGTCGCTTTCAGTAAATTCCAATACAGAACACAGGTAGTTCCTCGGTTTTCGCTTCGATTTATTTTCTTCACTTTCCGCTTTCTGACTTTCCACATATTTTCTCTCTCTCTCTCTCTCCTTCTCATCTTTTGCTGTTTCTCCACCACTTCACTTATTTGATGCGGTAAGGTAATTTGTCGTGTAAACGCATCTCGAAAAATGCAACGCGGGCCATCCTCGACACATAGGTTGAAAACAGAATTTCGCTGTTTCGTCGGAACGAATAGTTCTCAAAGAAAGTACTATCACGAAATTCTTTCTTTTTACTATTTGACAAAGAGTGCGCGCACGGAGTGTTTAATCTTAAATTTTGCAAGAACAAGTCATCGTTACCAATCAATCAAATTGACCTAGTTTTGCGCAACGGAAGGAAAACCATGTATATCGCTTGTGGATAATGAGATTCCTCGTAATGAGAAAATAGAATCTCTGTTAAGGAAAAATCGTTCCCTCGAGGGAAGAAACGCGAATGCCTGTGAAAGAATCAATAGTAAGCAACCGCGGATTACGGTTGGACGGCCGCCGGAAATGAGGCAGAAGTTGTAGCGAGAATTTCGTGGATCTCCCGAAGCCAAACTGTTTTCCGCGTGTGCAATTGTTATGGCGCGCGGTAATTGGATTTCGCCACCAGCAATATGCGCTCCGTCCGAATTCCATTCTGGAGGAAAATACGACTTCGGAAATAAAATCGGCAGGGCTCGAACAATAAAATGCATTTTACAATTATCGATACCTTCGGCTGCGTCTGGGGGAGGGGAGGGGAGGAGGCTCGAACGGGGATGGGGAAATCGACTGTAATCATTCGCAATTTATAAAGGTGAAAAAAGGTATCTCGTCGGGCAAACAAATAAACGGCGTTAAACAAACGGATGAAATATACGTATTTCGCAGACATACCTTTCATAATTATAGGCACTGTCATATATTTTGTCACACAGTGCAAAAGCTCGTTTGCGTTTGCGAAGAGACATTAAAAAGGGATATCAATATGATACGCTCGTATGTGCCGTTATCGGCAACGGCAGTTGAGGGCAACGGGCGAGTTTTAATGAAACTAATGAAACGCAATCACTCTGTAACACTGATACAACGCGCAGAGTTTGGTCAGCGTTTTGGGGGCTATTTCGCGGGCCGTTTAATCAGTCCGCCGTGGTGTATATAACGCAATTTACAATGCGGTGTTGTGCTGCTCTAATTATTCCAAACTGCCAGTGTGGCGGCCTGAGACAACGTGCGATAAAATCGCCCACTATCGAAATGCGTCGAGGCGTAAAAGCGAGGCACAATTGTATCGCTTAGACTTGGCTTTTTCCCCTCGTCACGATCTTTACGCTCGTGCTCGACGTATCGCCGTCGACGTGTCGAGCACAAGCGTCAAATCGAATTGAGACGCAAAAGGAATTTTTCGCGGCCGACATCCAGCGAGAACGTTCGTTTCAGAGCGAGTGTACGCGCAAGCAAAGGCATCTCAGGCTGCTTTCGCGCAAGCACAAAGGACCCCGACTTAATAATTTAAAGCATTAGCCCCGACTAAAGCCCCTTCGTCCGTCTTTGAATCCGGCGGCCCGTAGACAATCTCCGAGTGTCTGAGCGACTCGAAAACTGGGGTAAACTCACGGATAACCGTAGCCGTTGGTCGATACCCTTGCCCTTAATCTGCCCGAACGTTTCCCGGAAGACCCGCGCCAACCCGGCTCTCGCGACCGTAAATTATGTCCTAAACTAATCATCATTCTCTCGTATACTCGAAGACCGACTCCGGCATTAGATGTGTCTCACATTTATGGCAGCGACGGATTTCTCCCCCATCTCGTTAAATAAGCCTCATCTTTCTCCCCTTGGGCTATATTCGAGGCCGGGATTACCTCGAATATCCCAGAAATGTCCCGGTCATAAAAATTCAACGATCCGTGGATGATTGTTAAATAGAGAAATAAATATTTCTTCAAACGTAATGCAAATAATCTTCCAATTAACAAACATTGAATTAATTCTAATTTGCTTTACTTAAATTTCCGTGTCAATTTATTTCATCGTCTTCTTCTCTGGAAAAATGAAAAGAATAAAGTAATCAATGACGCGCCGAGATGACCGACAATTAACGCGAGAAAGAAAATTTTCAAGAGAAATACTAACCGCGACCTCTCACTTCCGCTCGGTGGATACCGCGTTATGAGATCACCGTAAACACAATTTAACCGAGGAAGAAGGCACGATCATCGGAACGGCGAGACCGGTACTTCGGTGAATTAGTGCCAATTAAGCCACAACTTTTTAGCTAGCGCGGCGTGAATACGCGACTGCCACGTAATTTTCTTTGTTCGCGTGAGCAATGGCAAAAGAGCTTGTCAGAGATCGTCCCCTTTTAACTTCTCGGCCTCGTCACCTCTGTCGAACGCTTCAGTTTCTAAAAAGCGCACTCGAATATTTTTATCAATTTGTTTATTTGCCGTATGGACGAAAACTAACAAATTATTTTATTATTACGTCGAAAAACACGGAAACACAGTATGTATATACCAAATGGAATGAGGTCAAGTGAATTCTATAATAATTCATATATTTTTCTTTGCGAAGACTTTTCGCTCGCAGTATAAATCACGAGAAATTCTCAACGCGATACTTGAAGGTATCGTAGTCTTACGTTATAAGGGCGAGTCAAGAGTCGGCGCCGACGTCGGAGACGAGCGAAAAATATATCGGCGATCCATCATGATTCAGAGCCCGCCGAAAGCTCGGGCTGTCCTGACGGATTCCTTTGAGAATCCATTTAAGAGGATCTTTTCGCTTTGACGCTTTAATGGATGCATCGGATAATTGAGAACCGCTTTCGAGCACCTTCTTCTCGACTTGGATTAAGTATATTCACATAGATTCGCACGAACACACGGCGGGCGTGCAACTTGAGGAGGATTACTTTCCCTTCAAGCGGCACCTTCGCTCTGTAGGGTCACGTCCTCCGTCCCCTCCGTCGTTGGAATCGAGAGGCCTGGTCATCCTTTAGCCGACGATATACGGCATTGGTGTCGTCTATACATTTTTCCGAGCGTTTAATTAGTCGCGTGAGACGAGATCGCCGAAATGAGATTCCGCTTTGAAGAACGTGACGAGCGAAACGAAATTGTGAACGTATAATGTTCTTTTTTTTTCTAGCGATAAATCAAGTAAAAGTAAAATCTGTCTGCATTTATTGTTCAAGTTAAATTAAATTCGAATTAAAAACATTAAAATTATGAAAATATAACATTGCTAATCTTTAACAATTATTTATAATATTCATTATTTATTACTTATACAATACGTAAATATACCGTACAATAATTTATAATGCACCAGCTCTTTTCACTCGCAAACTGGGAGAACCGAAGCTGATTGAATGAATCTGGCGTGCAGACACGATGAAAAGATCGACTCGCGCGTTTATGCATAAAGGTTTTACAGCGCTGCATAAAGTATTCAGATTTTTGAATTGTAGATACCCGGCGACGTCGGAGGAAAAAAAAGAGTTAAAAGCCAGCGATAAAGCGTTAACCGTTTATTGCTACTTCCTCCTCGGGGGTAAACGGTTCGTCGGGGAAATAATTCAGCAATAATAGATGAGAACGCGCACTTTTTCGCGCCAGCACGAAGAGATACATATATGGCATATGTGACGGTCGGTTACGTGACTTAAAAATAAAATCGATTGTGACGGCGGAAATAATTGAAATGGTAAAAAAAAACGTAAAAATGACGGGATTGCAGCGGCGGTATTTGCGGCTGGCGGTTACTCTCATTTGATCTTTTTTTTCCATTTATAGTGTATTTGTAGTAAAAGAGGGGAAGACGCGAAGAAAGAGCCGTCGCAACGATCTAAGAAGCGTTGAAGCGGCGAATCGCTTATTGGATTAACGGTCTAATGGGTAACTCCGGCGAATGGCTCTATACACGGTGTGTGACCGTGCGTAAATTGAACAAATTATAGAAGAATGCCTTTGGTGTTCGTGGGTGGACACCCTGTGCCCCTATAGCGGCGCAGCGGCTCTGCAACAGAAGAAGACGATGGTTCTCAAATCTTGCACTCTCTCGTTCGGGGAGGGGAAGCCCCAGTTCAGCGTGGACCACCGTCCGATGCTGCGTAAAATTGTTCCGATCGTTTCGTATTTCAGCGAAACGTATTTTCCAACGAAATCGATTTAATTCAATTCGTGCGCGGCGCGTGAAATTTATTTATCGGAACATTTTGTATTTTTCAGCAGAAAGTAATTTCTCTATATTGATTATTTTCTTTTTATACCAGTAACACAATTAGCTGATTGTCAGTTGCAACGCTCATAAATTATTTAGCTCGTCAAAGGTGAAATGCAATTAACGCGGAACGTCGCCGTCGACCGGCACGGACCGCAGCATGAGTACCTTCTGATTCGTGCAATGGACAAGTGGTCATAATTACGTGCGATGATACGCGTACGTGTGCGTGTCGGTGCGTGCGTGTGCGTTTAAGATCGCGCGGAGCACGAATCGCATCTTAAAGCGGGATCAGTGCCTCGTGGAGGACCGTGACAGTCACGTGCACACGTCGAAAGAGCGTCTTTTCGGTGCGATTTCGATACGAATTTTTCCGCGTGGACAATTTCAGTGAGACGCGCGTATAATTGCTCTTTGGGAGATGATGCTCCTCATTTGGATACTTTACGTCTGTGCGATAGGTATCGTATGAAACACATCAGTGATTAACGGGGCTATGAGACATTCGCCCTGAAGGTAGAAGTCATGTAGAAAACGTCGCCTCGTTTTAAGCAGGAAATGACGTCAGAAAATTGTCAGAATCTCATTCATGAGCTTCGGGGCCGTAACGTTTCTCGCACGCGTTCCGTACCGGCAACAGTGTTCGAGGAATCGAGTCGGAAGAGTGATAAAAAAAAAAAGAACTGGAACGCGCGGCCTCTTCGTTCCGGCTATTTTGCGCTCGGAGGAAATTTTTCCGCTGACGTTTCTGAGCTGTTAAAAATGCTCTTTCGAAGCTTCAGTATTTCGCGAGCGGATTAAAGAGGGAGGGAAAATGAATCGCGCGCATTATGGAGATCCCTGAGAGACGAGAAAATATTCATTTCTTAAAAGCACCCCGTGCCTCCGCCCTTCCCGGCGCGGCGTCTACGCGCGGCGGCACTTGCGCGCGCGAATGATTGATTCAATTTTTTACTTTATTGTTTTCCCACTTTAGATAATCGTCGCGATAACAAGGAACACGGTTCGGGCAACCCAGTTTTCTCGTGATCGAAACCCGCACGGAGGCTAATCGGACTGAAATATCTCCTTACGCCGGCGGCGGCGTAATTATAGCCGTATTTCCGTATGTAGATCGATTTTTTCGAGAGGGAAAACCGCCGCGCGGCGAAGGGACGCGCGCGTAAAATTGTGCCTCATTTGCTCGCCCACACACACACACACACACACCTCACCTCCCCTCCCCTCCCCTCCCCGGGGGGCGCACGCAACTTCGACAATCGATTCACGCGACCCCGACGTACGTCGTCCCCGTAAGTGCGTGAGCGACGGGCATAATTGCGCTGCAGTTTCGCTTTCGCAAGGCTGACCCCGCAAAGTGCTATGCAAGTCGGCGGGATACGTCGAGCGGCGCGCGATCGATCATAAAGAAAGAAATGGATCTCCCGTGCACGCTCGAGGGTTGCGGAAATAAATTTCCGCGCGGTCATTGCGCGCGTGCGAGATAATCGCGCAGGAGGCAATTTCTTTTCATTGTCAGGGATCGAAGGAGAGGAACAGGATGATTAAGACGCGATTTCGCAACGCGGCGATCGGCCTCGGCGCGTTAAATGCGACAATTTACTTATTATTATGTTTTGTATGTCGTAGGTACATGTGTGTGTATTTGTATGTGTATTACAGGCGCTCACGCTGCGACAAACCGCGACCACTCGACGATAAAAACCTTCGAGAACGACGCGATTTTGCTGCCTTGCTACGTGGAGGGTATGTCGTTTGTTAACGATCGATTATGCGCCTTGCGTTTCTTCGTTTTCCCGAAATGATTAATCGCCCTTCCGCTCTCTTTCTCTCTCTTTTTCCCTCTCTCTCTCTCTCTCTCTCTGGTTTTCGTCAAGTACACGAGAGCACGTATGCGCACCGGTGTGGAATTACTGGCCATTTACGAAATTGCCCTACACTCCAGGCCCGAACCGCAATCTCGACCCACGCGATAACAGGACGCAGGGTGTCTTTTGAAACGTCGTTATTCTTACCTACGCCGGCGTGCGGAATTAGGATAAAGTGGTACACGTGGAAAAGGGTTGTATTTCATCCGCGCAGCTGCCGCGAGAGCTGCGCTTTGTATCGCCGGGAGCTGTTATAAATGAGTCGTCATGAGTCTTGTTAAAGCCTCCGCTTCATTAAGACGAACGAGGGTTATTTGTGTATTTGCATGTTTGTTCCTTTCTTTCTTTCACACGTTGTTAAGGATGATATAGTTGTTTAAAGAAAGAGGGAGAGAGAGAAAGAGAAATGTCTTCATTGAGATTCGTCTCTCCGCCCCTTGTCAATCGGTAGTAAAAGTAGTACGTGTATCGGGTTCGAATGTCGGTCTTTAGGCTGCGGAAGGGCGCGGATGCGGAATGGGGATCCGTTGAAGCGCACGGGAAAAAGGTTGTTATTTCTGCCCGCGTAGGCGAGCAAACTAGGGTGAGATGGTGGCGAGGGAGGGTCCTCCTGGCCGACAGCTTGGAGCAGGAGGAACCGTCGGCCGAACGAGTTACCCTGTATAGCAACGGCAGCCTGCGGGTCCTTCACTTGCAGCGGGGGGACAGCGGGGAGTATGTGTGCCAGGCGATCCGGCCGTCTCCCTGGGGACACGTCACGCAAGTATACAGGATCCAAGTGATGTGTGAGTACACTGCCATGTACATACATATACCCCCGCGATAAGCGTCCCGGGGGGTAATTCGTCTCCTATACATCGAGGCGGATCGACGCGTTGAAAGGATTCGAGAGTCCTCCGCTCTCCGTGTCTGCGAATTCGAACAGAGACGTCTATCCGTCTTCTTGCGGCGTCTTATCTACGAACGCTTTTCAACCATTTGACTTCCACGGACCCCGCTGAGATCCCTCCGGTTCCTATCGAGGCGGGGTATCTGAATTTTGCATGAGCGTGTAAACGATGCGAGGTCAGCCCGGCCGATGCAACCGGCGGAAATTTATTGTTTGTCCGTTCGCGCTTCATTCCGCTCACAGATCCGCCCAGCGTGGAGATGGTGCCGGAGTCCGGCGAGTTGGAGGTCACTCTCGGGGACAGCGTGGTAATGCAATGCGTGACGAAGGGTGTACCGGCCCCCATCATAAGTTGGAGGACGAAGGTAATCGATTCCTGGGCTATTCGATATACCATTACCTATGCTAACGATATTACGCGATATCCGCGATCAAAGTGGTGCGAAACGTTCGAGGGCTGGAATTGGGGGGAGGGGTGAGATGAAAAAGAAAGAGAGAAAAAAAGAACGAAACGCGGATGTCCGCTCGCGAGATTTCTCCTCAGTCGGAAGATTACTCAATTAGGTTGAAGTGATGCGTTGTCGCGGATGGAGACGCGCTGTAGCGTATTCTCCTCCTTTTTCTTCTTTTTCTTTGCAGGACGGGGAAATTCCGTTACTGGACGATCGGTCGGAATTGAGATTTCTGGCCGACAATCGGAATCTTTCCGGCAAGTACACCTGCAGAGCCGCTAACGGAATCGGCGAGCCCGCGGAAGGTCACATAGACCTATATATTAAATGTGAGTACCGGTTCATCCCCGTTCGAGCATCTTAAATCTTGTTACAGCTCCCCGCACGTGTACTCAATTATTAACTGTATTACGAGGCTTTGCGGCAGTCGTTTCGGGAGCAGTCGCGATTAATCGAGTTTAATTACGGGCGCCCGTACCGAAACGATCATGCAAATCGCGCTCCTACCTCTTCGCGCCAGCGTAGCAGCACAATTAAGAAATTGCCGCAGATTGCTCCCTTTAGTATTCCAATCAAACGCATGAGCGGGCCAATTATGCTGATTGCACAGTTGCTACGAGTGTTTTGCAGATGTTGATCAACCGTCGCGATGCGCTAACAATCCTTTCGCTTTCGCAACGTCAAAATAAGCCTTACGATGCATTCCAGAGGTGCAGCTTTAAAGACATAAACAACACAATCGTGCATGTGTATGTGTGTGCTTTAATATGTGATTAAATAGCTAAGGGTGACTTCGACTAAACTCCGGTAGCCGATTAACTTTATCAAACGGTACAGGCCTTATTTATGTTAACGCGAGTAGAATTATTAATTTCTTGTTTAATATGCGAGGAAAAAAATTCAGAAATGACGAATTACGTAGTTTGAAAGTTTGCTTTAAGCAATTCTGCCGGTTGAATTCATCCTCGATCAAGTTAACTGGGTCGAAATCACCCTGAGTAAAGCAATTAACTCGAGCGAATATTAATCGCGATTGAGATTCTTTTCACACAATACTGTATATTAATTACTTACGCAAAAAATGCAGATAAACCGGAGATCTATATGAGGAAGCAGTGGGTGCACGCGCATCCGGGGATACCAGTGCAATTGGATTGCATAGTGACCGCCCGGCCCGAGGCGACGGTGAGACTTGCCTTTCTCTAAGACTGTCAACGATTGCGCGTTAATTAAACGGTTCGAATAATAATTAACGGCTCAACTTGCGAAGAACGCGCGCGCGCAAGTCACTTCGACGCGGCTCCTAATCAGACTTTCAATTACATCGCAAGTGCGCGAGCGGAAACAATCGTCGTGAACGTGTCCTCTCTTTGATATACTTCCGAAGCGCAGCCCTTAAATCGGGACTCGACGTTTCTCGACTTGCGAAATAAGCAAGTCGAGAAACGGACACGAGCGGAATTTATTTCTGCAAGAATGAAGATCTCACATATCTCTCCTCTCCCTTTTCTTTCCCTTGCTGTCCTTTTTTTTTTCGAGGCCAATGCGAAATTGCGTTCACGTGATTACTTGTCCCGGTCGAATAATCTCCGCATCGCTTATTAACTGCAAAACAAAGTAAAACACTTTGAGAAATGACAGAGGGGCGGCTGCCGCGCGTATATCGTAAAAATAAATTTTCGCACTCCCGCCCTAAAACTTACACACGATTAAAATTTTTCCCTCTTACGTCACGCGATAACGGAGCACCCGATACGATACGATACGATCGATCAGCGGGTCTCGACGTCCAATACAAATACGAAATATTTTTCTGTCGTTACGGCAACTCGTCTTTTAGATTTCAACGAGTTCTTCACGCTCGGTAACTAAATGAAACCGCCCCACCTATCTGCCAAGCAATTTCTCACCCGTGATCCCTTAAAGCCAGTCGCACGTGACAAATCGATTCGCAGGGAACGTGACTTACCGGACGTTTTTTTTTATTTCCTCGTGAAAAAAGAACGAGTCAGCGGAGAATTGTGTTACCGCGGCACTTGGCAATCGATCCGAGCCGGATAATGTTACCGATCTCGTATAACGAGAAGCTGTAAAAATTAACGTTTCGACAAATTACGGGATCCTTTTTTCAGGTCGAATGGTACTTCAACAACAAGACGTTCAATTACACGTCGCGAATAGTGAAACAGAACGACGGAAATGATCACAGTCTATTGATAAGGCAGGTAAAGACAACCGATTATGGTTCCTACCTCTGCCAAGCGCACAGCAAATTGGGGATCACCGAGAAGATCGTCGAGCTGTCGGGGCTTGCGAATCCGGCGGTGTTCAAAAAGGAATTGCGTAGCGCGTCCAGCACGTCGTACAACTTCATCTGGGAGGTCGACAGTTACAGTCCCATCATCGAGTATCAGTTTTGGTTTCGCAAATATAGGGTGAGAATGATTCGGTTGTGGGCGAATCGTCAATCGATAGGGCGGTACATCCCAGCCCCCCGCGTGCCCACGTGAAATCTCGGGGAAAAATCGACGCGAGCTAAATCGACGTCTCGTCTCGTCTCTCCCGAACGAGACGTGGGATCTAGTCCGTGCTTTCGTGCGTTGCTCGCATTACGATTCTAATAGCCGCCGCACATGCAACGGGGTCGCAGGAATAATTGAACAAAAGGCATTGCTCGGCGGCTTATTACTAGAATCTTCAGTCGTAAAATACGTTTCTTGTTTTAACTGGTCCGAGAATCCGCAATAAGCCGAAAGAGAGATGCCGGAAGCGAAACGAAATGTCTGCATATTGAAGTAACAAAATATTTGAGTTTGCTATCTCGGCGTGCTCTACGAAGATTGAGAGCTGCTTTATCAGTCAATATTTTTTTTTCGTTTCTTTGGAAGGTAATTCATTTCCTTCGTCTTACCGTGCTTTTTCCCCAAGTCGTCTCTCGGTCTCGAAGTAATTTATAGAAAACGTGCGAAAATGTTGGGAATGTAATGAGTTTTATTGACAAGATATCAGAAGGAATCGTGATGAAATTAATTTAATTTAAATCTTGTGCAGCCAGTGAGAAAAAATGTAATTATTTTCTTCTTATTACTTGACTGACTGTAAATTATTTCGTATTCTTATAATAATCTTATGTTAAATAATATGGTACATTAATATCATATCAGATTATCCCGATGATTTGCGTTCCTTTGATCTTTAAAGATCGATTTCAATATTATCGGGGATCGTTCCGATCTTTTTTTTTTTTTACGTGTCATAGAGAGGTGCTGCGGGCGAATGGCACAAATTGTATATTCCCGCTGGTGGCAATGACATCGTCAGCCCGGTGCACGTCCGCTCCTTCAACTTGACGGGGTTGGACGCGGCGACCCATTACGAGGCGGTCGTTTTGTCCAGAAATCGTTATGGATGGAGCCACCCCTCGGAGATACTGCGCTTTCACACCGAAGGAGCTCGTAAGTAATAAAGATAAGTAGTTCTATATATGTATATATCCTCTACCTCTCTTTCGTCCTGGTGCGCGCGACACAGCGATTGCGAGGAGAGATATATCTGTGAGAGGAAATTCGGATCGCATGTGATAGTATATCGCGTTCTATTTTGCACGTTGCAGCTGTCGATTCCAGCGAAAATTCCGAGATGGATGGCGATCAAGAGCAGAACAGGATAGCAGGTAAATATGACGTTCTATTTTAATCCATTTCCTTTTAGCTGTAATTGCTAAGAATTTTAATCCTTTATATCTTTGATTATATGAAAGTTTATAATGTAACCTGATCTACTTTGTTTTAAATAAAGGAGAAATAGTTAATAGTTAAAATTTTCTACTTTATCACTTAGCATCTCGAATATTCAAGAATTATCTTTTGCTAAAACTTTAATAAAAAGATTATACTAAATGTATATCATCTCGATATCTATATTTTTAGAGTTTATGAGAAAGAATTCTTATATATAATTCTCAATTAAAAGTTAAAATAAATTTTTAAAAATAAAATAGCTAATAATTAAAAGTTAATAATTTATGTTGCTTGTTTGTAGTTATACAACTCTCATCCATGTCGCAGCATTATTTACTGACAGATGCAAATGGGTCGACATATAATCGAGCACAAGCCTTGTCATTGATGTTAAGTATGTTGTGTATCTTAATTATAACACGTGACAGATTTTAATTAATGTTGTATAAAATACGGAGAATACAAAGTAGACTGTTATAATTTATACGTATAAGATTCTATTGTTAAAATATTACCACTGTCAGTCATGTTTGCATCGATCAATCATCTTCATTAGCGAAGATATCACAGCATCATTCGTATGCGGTCATTTCATTCTCAAAAATCATATTAAAAAACATAAATTTTTTGTTGTCTCATGATTTCATCTTGAAATTTGTGTTGCAATTATGCGATGTGTAATAATGTATAATTAAAGCGATACAAAATAAATATTAATAATTGTGTAAATGTCTAATGTCGGTAAACTCTGCTGTGCAGTTCAGAAAAAAATTCTGCTTTTACCATTCAAAGAGAAGCAGTATCGTCAGTCGAAACGAGTTACGAAAACTTCGCTAGGATTTGTCTCTGCGAGCTCTACGAAAGCTGCATTATCGGCCAACATTTTTCATATTTTTTTTTCTTCATAATTTATTTCCTTTATCGAACCTGTACCTTTTCCCAAATAGTCTCGGTTTCGA
Organism: Tetramorium parvispinum; assembly: GCA_011638315.1. Lineage (NCBI taxonomy): Eukaryota > Metazoa > Arthropoda > Insecta > Hymenoptera > Formicidae > Tetramorium > Tetramorium parvispinum. The sequence continues at coordinate 16,060 of VBVR01001002.1, read as the reverse complement.
AATAATAAACGTGCAAAAATGTTGAGAATATAATGGGTTTTACTGACAGGACATCGTAAGGAGTCATAATGAAATGAATTTAATTTAAATGTTGTACAGCCAGTGAGAAAAAATTGTAATAATTCTAATCTTACTGCTTGACTGGTTGTAAATTGTTTTGTATTCTTGTACAATTATCTTATAATTATATAATAATATAGTATAATATTAATATTATATCAGACAGATTCACACAACGTCCGCGGTATGAAAAGGGATGCTTGACCCTTTGCTGCTGATCCTTTTTTTTTCCATTTCTGTTTACCTTCATTATCTTTGCTAATATTCGCTCCCTGATGACTAACATATGTAGCGCAAAATACTTGATAATCGGTCTCATTTAAAAGTGAAAAATATGTAAAAACGTGAACCCTCGATGCAACGACAGTATAGAGCATTATTGTATTTTTTTTTTTGTTTCTGGGAAGTTAATTCGCGATGTACTGTATTCCACTTGATTTTCTTTTTCTTATCTCGTAATAGTGGTTTTGGGATTTGCTGGAATACTCCTAATTTCTGTCAGTAGCTCGAAGCTTCTCTTCGACAGCCTCCTCGGAGGCCTCCGACAAGTCCGTCGCCTGTATGTACTTTTGCACACCGACCAGCGACTTTTTCAAAGCGTCGAAGGAACTCGAGTACAACATCTTCTTCTTAACCTTGGCCGTGTCGGGACACCACGACATCAAGAATAATTTTTGTTTCTTGGATGCCTGGAGAAAAAGACCAATACAATGACATACCTTTAAAAACATCTGTTATCGGAGAAAGCTCCGTTAATACTTTCAAAAGTATACATTACAGGAAATAGCATTTGACAGGAAAATGGATATAGTAATTACCTCAGAAGTACCCTGACATTGATGGGTATATTCGAAGTCGAACAGGCCATAACGGCACTCCCCGCTGCCACCCTTCTGTAAATCTTCAAGGAAAGCGTCATAAGCCGCGTCGCGGGGTCCGATAACTTCGACGTCTATCTGCCTTTCATCTTTGATGTAGAAAATCACATATCGGTGCTTTTTGTCTTTCTTTATCTCCTCGTACGTTGTCTTGCAAACGTCCGCGACTGTCACTCCAGATGCCTGAAAAACAAATTTAAATTATTGTGATAAAAAGAAAGTGAGAAAAATACGAGATAAGCGATTATGATTAACCAATGCTTATTGATGTTTTTTTTTTAAACGTTAATTGATGATGTATCATTTCTTACTTCTGACACTTTCTTATCAATGTAGGAAAGTCTCCGAGATATTTTTATGTATCGGCGATAATTTACCTCGCTCAAACTTTGTTTTACTATAAAACGGACTGAATATATAGAATCACGAATTTATTCGTCGGTACTCCGCAACGGCCGCACATGAATTTCAGCGATCGTTGGACTTGGCTGTTGCCCTACGATGGCCAGAGTTGATGCTGCCCAGGCAGCAGGACCATCTCGTCAATACGATAACATCGCGGCATTCAGTAATCGGCACACGTCGCGCGCTGCTGTGTCAGTCGGGCCGTTTAAGCCCATTTCGCGGGCAAATACGTGGGGGACGCGCTACCGAAATAAATTCTTCCCACGCGCGAATCCCGACGCTAAAAGAGATCCGACGATCCACTTCTAAAGTTATCCCCTGGCTCTCGGGCACGTGCCACACTGCTACGAACTTTCGTCCGGTCGTCTCTCCTCTCCGCACCGTGGAAATTCGTGAAATACGACCGCGGCGCCGAATTATCTTAGTGTCAGGGCACAAATGGACTAAAGGAAACCTTCGATAGTCAGAATACTTTCATCACTTTCAAGCTTTACAATCTCAACTTTCAATTATACCAACAACTTATTCAACAAAAAGATCCAGACCTACGAAAGGGAGCGATGGTTTTGAATTTGAAATTTAAAAATTGTGACCAAGTACTTTGGCGATCCTACCAAAAAAGTTACTATGATCTTTTTCCTTCAAGTTGTTTGTTTTTGTCAACCTGCCATATTCTATCTGAAAGAACTCTAACGTTCCACATCGCTATGAATTATTTCCCTCGCTTCTGCCAAATGTATGAAAGTGAAATTGGCACTCCAAGGGTGAACACGTCATATAATTTGCCGTGCCATACGAACGTTTATATTTTCTCGAAAGTTACGGCGTTCAACTATGAACGAAAATTATTTTGTCTTGTAACTAGAATAAATATAACATTAAAATTTTGAAATATCATCAAAGCTGCGTCCAAGCTACAGTTATATTTTTTTGTATAACATTCCCTGTGGCAGTGTTGAATTATCGAGCGACGTTCAGTCTCATTAAAAATTACATCGCGCAGCGTCGGCTCGAATTTCGCGGAAGCAAATGAATATTCGCGATGCGGTTTCGTGATCGTTAATTATGGGCATGTATCGCCGCTGGTTCCACATGACTGAAGGAACGTAGCGGATGTGAATCGGAGTGCGAGAGGGGTCCTGCGAGACGGTTGGTTGGAGGGTGGCCGGCGAGAACGCAGAGGATGCAATTCCTGGGTCGATATCCTGACGGGGTGGCGACAGGGGACGCGAGTTAAAGGGATGATGCCGTGGGGGCCTGCCGCTACTGGGGCGTGTTGTACCCCTCTCGGCGCAAGCCGCGCACAAGGTCAGGATGACTCATCAATAAATCTATCTGTTTCAATGGTACTTTCTACGGTTTGATACATTTGATAAGGAAATACACACGTAACCCAGATCAAACCAACATGTTGGAGTACTGCAAATTGAAGATTAAAATTTGATTGATTGAGGCAAAGCGCGTTGTAGATTACAGATTGGTCAATAAGGAGACTAATCTGGAATCCGCACAATTATTATTATATTTTGAATTTCATCAATAAAGAATTTGTGGAAATTTGTTCTTTCTTTTGTTACATTTGACATTTTCTTAACTTTTTCTTAACAAAGCCTAAATTGTTTATCATCTCTTTTGCCCTTTGTAAAAAAGATTTGCCGATTCCCGCTGTAGACTAAAGTTATCTAACAAGTAGAGTTATAATCTCCAATTCGCAAGCCACGACGCGCAACTCGATAAGCGTTTTCAAACTTTAAACTTTGTGAAGAAGCTAAAATGAATATCTATTGTATGAACCCCAATTCGAGGCCCTTTTTCCTGACTCTCTTATTATGCTGATAAAGGCTCGACCGTGAGGCAACGTCGCTTCGAGGGGTGACACGATAAGAGGGAGCCGCGACGGCGAGGAGTTTAATCAACTGGCCGCCGTCGCAAGACGTCAGTGAACTTCGAGAGTCGCTGGCCCGCAAGAAAATAACCGACCTCCTTACAGGCTCATTGAATTTTTCCCTCTCCCGTAGCTGCCGGCGCACCGCTGCGCCATGCATCGCGCCTCTCTCTAGTTTACTGTCATCGTCGAGGCGCGGCGAAGTGCGAGAGGGTATCAGGGGGAGAGCTAGCAGATCGGAGAAGGGGATAGATTCGCGAGGAGAGCCGGCTCCTCTCACTGAGGACGCTGAGGTGAACGTTCCAGGAGAAAAATGACCAATATTAATATAAAAAGACTGGAGATTCCAGTGTACGGTCGATATGCAATTCTCTTCTCGTTCTGAATTTAGTTTGAATTCCAAAACACGATTTTTAACTTTGCCATAAATTCCATTATGCTGTAAATTATCGAATTATCTTGATTAAAATTATGTTCGTGCTAAATGATACATATAAAAAAAAAACTAACATTTAACCATACATTTAAAAAAAAACCAATGTTTCGGTGATAAATTTCTTCGTCAATCTTTTGTCGCAACTAATTCTGTCATATATCTTCATAATTGCAACTCAGAATTCTATTTAAAATTTAAAGAATGTTTTACTCAAGTTTTACTTCTTCGAAAGCTTACAGTTCAAAAACTATTAACATTTTCATAAGAAAGGGATCTATTTTAAGCCAAAGGAGCCGTTAAGAGAATCGCGCGTTCCTGAGACACCTTGTACATGGATAATAGACTTTTACATGGTGTCGAGACGTTACTCGATACGTCGCTCTATAATTATTCGCGGGAATGTAAATTCCTTCGTGGAAAAAGAACGGTCGGCGAAAGGGCGTCGCGGAGGCGAATCCGCGACAGGGTTAAGGTCGTGCTTAATCGCACGGACGGGGAACGGCGAGGCGGCGATACGACACCGGCGATAAGCGCACCGAGTCACGGTCTTATTTATATCCGCGCGAGAGACTCGCAAGTGGTTCTGATAAAACACGAACCATCCTCGTCGCGCTGCTACAACTTTTCGCGATATTAACTGGACGCTTCCGTTATCGTCGCTCGCCTGCGTTTTGCAACTCTCCGTCGTTGCGTTAATCTCGCTCCTGTAGAATTCACATCGATCACGAGAGAATAGTCCGGGTTTTAGTGTCAACGGCAGCTTCGCTAGTACAACAACAAAAAAATAAGCATTTATTAGCATTGAAAACTCTCTCTCTCTCTTCCTCTTCTGTTTTGACGTGATTATTAAAAATGGGATATAATATTCTTCATAACAATATATTAAAATAAAAAAAATTGTTTTTCTCGGTTTAATATTTGACTTTTGTTATTAAACATCGTTATTACGTAACAACTCTTCAATTTATTAAACTTCAGAAATTAAACTCTTGTTAAGAGTTTGTTTATTGCTCTCGTTAAATTGCTGTCTCTTCTACAACAGGTGTTGCGGAAAGGACGGAGAGCATCAGTTGAACTATAATCGGGGAGCAGTTAATAATAAACTAACTTTAACTTTGGATGCGCTTGGCAAAATCGTATTCCCGCGAGATTCATCATAGAACACTGTTTTGAAGGCTGATCGTGACGTTTAATACAAAACGGTGTGATCGACACGTGCATCACGCGCAATGTAACAAAATCGATATCAGCTCGAGTCTCTCGAGACGAGATTCTCAACTATACTATACAAGCCGACATGTTTCAACGTTTCTTCAACGATAATCATAATAAATTAATGATTACGAATTGAAAGAGTGGATGTAAAAATCAAGTGACTCCATTTTACAGGAACAGGAAAAAACTGAAAAATCACAATATTACATTTTTTTCTTGTATAATAGTACGCTGTATTTAAATATAATGTATTCCAGGGGCAAAGTGTAAACATAAAAAACATATTTTTTGTTCCTATTAGCTTTTTTTAATCTTTTTTAAGTGTATAATTTTTTTTTACTAGATGGCTCCATTTTTGCAAAATCTTATATCCAATTCTTCAAATATCCTTTGAAGACTAAGTAGTTCTTTAAAGACTTGGGGCATTTACTAAACTTTAAAATGTTAAAAAAAAAATTGAAACCACATAATTTATCGAAATTTTTTTTCTTGACAAAAAAAGCCGATTCTTAAAGGATTCAACTTTTGCAACTTTTATTTTTTCGCTTTTTGCCCTGAAACATTCCCGTTCCGCTATTGATAGAAACCGATCGTCACCGATTTCCGTGAATCATCAAGATAACGTGCGAGCATTGTCGACGATCAGTCAACGAATCCCGGTGGGAACCACCGAGCGAGAAGTGGCCGGCGATAGCACGTGATTCGAAGCGCCCGGCCGAAATAAAACACGCGTCGTTTTCATGATTCGATGTGTCCTCTGCGAAACATGATATCACTTAAAATTCGTTAAATTCACACTTCTTAAACTTCACACGAAAGCTAAACTCAGGTAAATCGATCCGAGGATTAACGAATGTTTCGGAATGCATTTCCGCCTTTCACCGCAGATTTATTCGTTATTATATTTTTTAATACGGCAATCACATTCTTCTCTCCCGCGTTAAATCAAAGTTGACACACATACGTTCTCGAGATCTAGGCGAGTTGAGCGTATCACGTTCGCGCACGCGCTGTATTTCTTCTTTTAAATGAGGGATAATAGAAGAGAGGGAATAAATAAATAACAATATGTACACATGTACATATAAGGTCAAAAAGACGCCATTACAATGTTTATGACGAATCGAGTCATCATCCTTCGTGGCAGGCCGTTTTACCTTTTACCTCGTGTTATCTAGGCGATCGTCGCGACGTTCGGGGGCGTCCTCGGCATGTTCCACGGCAATTACGGCGTTAACGTTATCGGGAATTTCAGCAATTTCGCGAGCGCGCTGCTTTGAGGTAAATCGGGATTATCCGTCTCCTCCTGGACGGAGCTAAAAAGAGACGAAGCCGCCGAAATCCGAGTTAACGCGAATTTCAAATATTTATAGAAACGGCCCTATATCGCGCGACAAATCGTAGCATGCGGAACTTACCGGAACCGCGAGAATGATACCGGTTGCAATTGTTCAGAAAGGCAGAGGAACTGAGGAGAGTGAGAAAGAGAGACAGACAGACAGATAGATAGAGAGAGAGAGAGAGCGCGCGCGCGCGCGCGAGAGAGAGAGAGAGAGAGAGAGAGAGAGAGAAAGCTCGTCGGAGCGAGAAAACGCAATCCTCCCAGGCGTAAAAGCGCGATCTCACGCCGCGGTGACGCGCGACTCTCGGTCGTCAATGATCGGCCGGTCGGTCGGCTCGCCGAAGCCGAAATGAATCATCCGCTTCCTGGAAGCGTCGCGTTGCCGCAGGATCACCGCCATCGTCGTCATCATCATCATCATCGCGACATCCCGCGAGTCTCGATATCCGTCCAAGATGAGGATTCGGCGAGCGAAGCGGTGAGTGAAGGCGAGACGAGGACGGGATCGCGCGAGAGGACGATGCGGGCCGCCGAGATTCTTCCGGGCGCCGCCGTTGCGAGAAAGGAGGCGTATCTCGGAGCCGGGCGCAGCAATGGCCGACCGGCGCGTCTGCTGCGGCCATAACCACAAAAAGGCCGAGGGTCGGGCCGGGCCGCGCGGCTTTTCGGCCGTCGCACGCGCGGCTTTCTCATCGCGTCGCGTCGCGTCGCGTTGCGTTGCGTTTGCGACGCGTCGATACGCGCGGCCGCAGCGGGATACGTGCGAAACGACGACGGCGGCGGTGGCCGTTTGCCGCCGCCGCCGCCGTCACCGTCGCCGCCTAACGCCGCGTCCGGATATTTACCATTTTCCGTAGCGAGCGATGTAGCCGGTGGGCAGAGAGTCACGTGAAACTTCGGACACTTTAACCGACACTTTCCCGGAGTATCTCGGTCGTGGTGGAACTGAATAGCGGCGCAGTGTCCAGTCGAAGGGATCGCGCGGCTGGCTCACGGGCGAACGGGAAGGGAGGCTCCTCTCTCGCGACTCAGCCGGCTCACTCGCGCGCGCGCTCTCTCTCTTTCTCTCTCTCTCTCTCCGCGAATCCTGTATCCCTACGCCTGCGCGCGCAGCGCCGCCACGGCCGGCCGGCCGCCGCTGATTGGCCCGTCGCTCGGTTCCCCTCCCCCCCCCCGATCCCCGGCGCGTCGTCAAAAATTCGCGGTTGCGCGCCGCGGGTTACAATAGGCGCGCGCGAGACGGAAAAATCGCGCCAATTGTTCCGAATCTACGGTTATTTGGGACGGGAAATGCCGGCCGATATCGCGACGCGCGGACGAACGAATAAATGGACGGATGGACGGACGAACGTGCGGTGCGCGCGACTATTCGGCGGGTTAAGCGAAAATCCCGCCGCGACGGGATATGAATTTGGGTCTGATCCGCGCGACGGCGACGGGAAATGCGAAAACGACGCGAGTATTCCGTGCGGAGGTCAATCGAGGTCGATCCGGCATCTACGTGAAGGAGATCGATTCGCGGACACGCGTTTCGGGAGGAATCAGTCATTGACGCGGGACGTGCCGGTCGCGCGGCCCAATCGCCGCCAGGGACGTGGGGAAATTGCCTTATATGGGCAGCGGCGTGCGTACGATCTGTCCGGCGCACACGCGTCGCGACTGCGCGCGCGCGCCGTGTCCCTCGAAACGTACCGAGATACAACACACCATCGCGTGCCGCCGATAAAGCAGGGCCAGGACCGTAACGAGATTCTCTGACGAAACTTTCAATCTACGTTTGGTCTTCAATTTAAATTACGAGGATCAATTGGGGAAATAATTGATTGATTGAAAGCACCAAAAATAAAATTTTATATGCTTTGGATGCTAATAAGTCAGTCAATCGATAATTGATTCAAGTATATGGGTTTACTGTTCTAACAAAATTGTTTTAAAATAATCATTTACTAAGTTAAAGGATACATAAATTTACACATTTAATAAAAATTTTTTAGTATGTTCAAATTTAAAGTTCTCTTACCATTCGGCACTTGTATGAATATTAATCTTTTTCTATGAATTAAAATACATAAATTTCTCTGGCATTTTCAACCTTTATCATTATGTATGCAGCATGGCTTACATATCCCTTTTTATGAAAAAAAAAATTCAATTTTTGTTATTTTGGCACTTTCACTTCTTTCCATCACTGGGCCTTAATAAATTTACGCTGATTAAACGTATCAAATACTTGTACTTGTTAACGCAGATATAACTATTAATGTTCTGTTTAACGTAGAAAATGTTTAGAAACAATTAGATAGAAATTTTGCTGTAAGCGATTTTGAAACTGGAACAAATCGTCGATTAATTAATTTAATCGCAGTCGTCTTTAAGTAAACTTTTCTATTAGGGTAGATTGCTGCAATGAAAAGCAAAGATACAAGGCTCGATACAGAAATTATATGCGAAAATTGTCATAACAAAATACAGAATTTTCTGACAAATACAATAATGTATGCGTAGTCGATCCGAAAAAATACAAGATATCTAAAAAAATAAATATGAAATATGTCCTAGTAGAATAAATTCACGTCCACACACGCATAAAGCAACATACATATATTCATGTTTATATATATATATTTCTTTAAATACTGTTAGCAGTTATTTAGTTTATAACATTGTTATCCTTTGTACATACAAGATGGCATTATATATATTTATTACAAAAAAGATTAATGTATCTTGAACAGATAGTATACTTAAAAATTTGCAATAAATGATGTAATTGCTAATAGCTTATACTTACATGTTTTTTCTATAAAAAGATTTTTATAGGAAAGACACGTATTATAATAAATGGAGGAAACATATTACAATGATAAAAGCGATTAATATACAACAAACATGAAGCATTTTACTGTATGCATGTGTGGTGTTATATCTCGAATATTACTAGCAAATTATATATAAAATAAATACACATAATTTGCTATATAATATACATGTATATGTATATAATTATATATAATAATATGCGAACTTATAATTTTATCTATTTCTTAACGATTTTGAGTATTATAAACATAAATGTTACATCTATTATCTTAGCACTCGGCGCGCTAATCTTTTGTACGTTTCATACAAACGATATATTACACAAATACAAGAGTTGCTTTCTATAGTTTTACAATATTTAGCAATTACATAACTACGATTTCTTAAAAATACTTTTTAGATCAGAAAATGAATAGTTTACTAAATGATTAGAAGATTCCAAAGTTTCTCGTTTATGTTTAAATATGACACACTTTTAAATACACGTATGTACAATTTCGACAAAAGAAATGTAGAGACAACGAAGATGCCTCGTTAATAATATACGATGCAATATTCGTCTTATACATATTTTCTACACAATCATCATAATCGTACAATTATAAAATCCTAATATATTTCGTCCTAATATATTTGACACAATTTCTTTTCTGGCGATATCAAAGTATTAAAAAAATAAGCGATAGGTAATATATTAACCTACTTGTAAATAATGTTAGTTTCTTAATTTTCAAACGAAAAATTCGGTACTACTAAAAAATACTTTTTATATTAATATTCAGGATCTCAAATGATAAAAATGATAACTCAAAAACATTTAAATATCTATATACAGTTTTAGTTTTCCTCAATAGAAAATATTAAAGATATATGGGCAGTAAAGAGAGATATTAAAATGACACTGTACTGTACATCCATAAACAATGCACTAGTATAACGTACAGAATATGTGCAATTAAAAGATATAAGTGTATCTAATTGATATTAATATAACTAATTGATACAGTATTATTATGTTAATTATATGTATCCTATTTTCTGATAAAATGGCCTTTTACCAAGATTTTCATTTTATCATGTACAACACAAATTGGTTCTATGCTATTTACTGCAATCAGAGTTAATTTTTATGCAAACGTTATTTCTATTTGTAAGAAGTTTAGTTGTTTGGCAAACAATTGCATAATACAATATAAATGTACATATATAAATTCCGTGTCTTTTTTCCTCTTTTTCTCTCTTTTCTATTTAAGTATGAGATATATGAGTTGTCTCCTGGTATTGGAAGAGGCGCGATAACATAAGATTATATCTTTTCACAATACCTAATATACGCTACTTCTTAAGTACTGTTATCAAAGAATTGTTCTACGTATGCAATCATTCTATGTGTAATTATATTTTCCATTCGGCGATGTCAGTATATGTACGTAATAGGAATCGCTTCGTGAAATCTTGTCAATTGTCATCTTTAATACGTTGAGTATCGTGTGAATGGTTGGTGATAGTTATTGATTATCTTTGCGTGGCGAAAAAATAAATAATGCGCATTATAACTTTGAATAAATTGCAATAATCCGTAATATATTTTATAGAAACGATCATATATCCATATATAGATATAGTATGTTAAATCTGATGTCATTACGAGATTCTAAAAGCCATTTCAGGTATCATATAGTTCGTTAACATTCCTTTATTTATCATGTAATACAGTACCAGTTAATCCTTCGTATGTAGAATTAGCAAATTGTTACCACTCAACGTATTAAATAGATGTATTCGCCATTATAACATTGTGTTATAAATAACCTAATCTGTCAGTCAATCGCTACAAGAACATATCGCCGTTCTTGTCGTTAAACGGAGCATTCGATAGACGAGATATCTTAAATTACTACGAAATAACCTCGACAACTTAGCCTTATCATATCTTTATGATATATAAGACGTATGAACTGTTAGATAAGACCGCGTTTCTTTTTATAATCTTCTAAATTTAATGATCGGCGAGGTCCTGTATCCTTGATGTTATTAATGGGCTTCGGTAAAACGCTAACGGGATTGTCTAGAAATAAAATTATATAAATTATAAATATGTGTATATAAGTTATATCGTCTCGTTCCATGTTTTTAACCGTCAAGCAAAAATTTATAACATTTCTTGCGAAACTTACTTGGAATAGGAACTTCCAAATCGATTGTTATATCAAAGTCATGTGCGTTGAATAAGTCTTCTGTGCTTTGCTTCTTCTTAGATTCCTGTCCATTCTCTTTATCAGCAGCCAACACTGAATCTCCAGCCGGATGAGCATTCGATTTGTCATTTACTGGAACTGTTGCTACCACTTCAGACTCATCCTCTGGCTTGTATACCATCCTCGGCTTAGTACTTCGCCTGGTGAACGGATCATCGACCTTTTTACCCTTATTGGCCTTTAATTCTTCCTGTTATAACAAATTCGGTTAACCGAATGTAATAATAAATAAAATGTCATAATAAACAGCATATTCGAAACATTACCATTATAGCCTTTTCGGCCTCCTCCACATTCTTCTTTCTGTTGCGATCGTTTATATACGATATACTGGAAATTGTTGCCGTACGCATTTTATCCAGTTCCGATGCGCGCTCCTCCAATTCACTTAATTCTTGATTAAGTCGACTAGCTACCGCGTCATCTCCTCTGCAATTAGCCGCATCGCGATCTCTCATCAGCTGCGCTTTCTTCATTGCATAGTTGTAGGGAGTCTGTTTGAATCTCTCCTTTTCGCGTACTATTTTCTCAATGTCCTCTTCTTTAAATTCATATACCAACGCTTCCTTAATATCTTTTAATTTCTGCTCTACCTCATCAAACGTAGGCATCGATATTCCTTGTAGTGCGCAAGTTTCCTTCCACTTGAAGAACTCAGAATCCGTGAATTCCTGATTTGAGACAAACTCTAACCTGAATATACGTTCTTGTGCACCATGACGTAATTTCAGTCCTTTATTCGTCCTCGTGCCGCCGAGTTGATAAATCTTTACTGTCTCACACACACCGCTTATCTCAGCCACTCTATAGACTGGTTTACCGTTATTATTGCCGATCCCTATTCTGACAAAGCAACCTTGCACTACTCTGTCAAAGAAAGGTAGATGAACAAATCTCTCCATTTTGTGACGGGATAGACGGATCTTATTTAGATCTTCCTTAGTACTGATATACACTGGCTTCTTAGGTCTAGCCTTGTTGCTAGTAATCGATCTAAAACAATATTGTATGTATATAAATATAATTGTAAAAGAGAAATACAATAGATATCATTTGTACAAAAAAATAGTTTTAAAAACTTACTTTTTATCGTTGTCAGAATCTGAATCGCGACTCTCGCTCGAAGAAGATCTGCGTTGAGGCGCTGATTTAGTGGCTTCTTCCTCACCGCTGTCCGACGAACCACTATCATCAGAATATATATCGGACGCTTTAAGTTTTGTTTTGTTCGCCCCACCCTTATGATCATCCTCCAATTCTTCTTCCTCCATGTCCTTTGACTGCTGTTGTTGCTGCTCTATCCTCTGTTTCTCTTTTTCCTCTATTGAAAGCATTGGCATTAGAAACGTTTGCAATGTGCAAAAAAAAACAGCAATTTGTAGGATGTCTTACCTCGTTCTTTCTTCTCTTCGCGTCTAGCCTTGAGCAACGACATTGCATGAAACTTCTTGTCTTGCTTTTCCTCTATTGTCTTCTTGCGATCTTTACTTCTCTCTTTAGGATCCGGTGCTCGATCTATTTTCTGTTTCTCTTCAATACCCTTCTCCTTCTTCTTCGATTCCTTTTGCTTCTTTAACTCTTGTTTCTTGGCCATTCTCAGCTTCTTCTCTATTTCAAATCTTGTTTTCATAATTTCACGTTGCTCGATTCGTTTAAAAATTTCCTGTTCACGTTCTTTCTCAGTCATCTGAGCAAGTCTAGCTTGATCCTCTGCGTCTCCCATAAGTTTATCATCGTATCCATCGTTGAATTCTTCTTGGCTCGAGCTGGAAACACTCGGGTCTGAATCTGACACTTCACCTGTTGCAATAAAATGATTTTAATACGAACAAAACTAAAGAGAAGTTATGTGTTTATGGATTATAGAAAGATTTAGTACAGTATATTTTTTCTACGCACCTTCTTCTGGCTCTGAAAGCTGTTTAGCTGGTTCTTTCTCACTCGCACTGTCGTCTGAACTAGACTTCGTCATCTTTCGTTTGCTTCTCTTTCCTGGCGTTTTTCGCTTCTTCGTTTTTCCAGCTTTGTTATTCCAGTTATCATCGGAATCAGATATATCAGACTCATGTTTGATGTCTTTCTTAATGGATCCGTTATCCTCATTTGATTGAGAATCATCTTGCGATTTTCCTTTCTTTTTCTTTGCCAGTGACAATAGATCCTGATAAAGTTCAGTTGAAAGAACGTGCTAATTATGAATCGTTAATGACAAAATTATACGAGAAGTAATAGTAGCAACTTAGTTACAAATCGCACTGTATATCATGAGTTTCAACAAATTATGTGTATTATTATGTCATTTATTTTATATACTTTATATTATATATAATCTATTCCTTACAGCTGCACCACATTCTCCATGTTCGAAATAAATCTTCACAGGCTATGTATTTAGGTTCATTTTGAATCTATCAAAACACTTTTTAGCTTTTAATTAAAAAAAAAAAAGAAATCATTCTTTATTTCCAATCTTTCACTACATTTCTGTAATATAGTTTATTTCTAAAATTCGGATTTTTTTACATGATAAATATCTTTGCAAGAAACTGCATTACATGGATTAGTTTGAATCAAATCTTAGAGCCTGAGCAGGAGGTAATCATAACTTTTTCCAACATCGTAAACGTAAGTAGTCATGGGTCAACAGACAAAGATTTGGCATGATCGTAAGCCCTTATATTTATTGAATGGCATGTATGTATTGTTCTGTATAATCAGAGCGATACTTCAACAATAGACATAATGGCCTATGATTACAAATCTTCGTGCGTTGACCTACGGCTACAACTTAAGTTTATGATACTATTGGAAAAAGTTACAATTATCTTCTGCTCAGGCCCTTAGCATAGAAATTTCACAGCCTGTAAATAGCCTTGTGCCATGATGTTAGAATTCAATTTCAACTCTTGTTCTGAAGAACATGTAGAATAAAATTGTCACTTTTCTGTAAAAGCTACAAGTTTATTGGCTATATATTTCTTGGATCAACATCTCGAACCAAGTTTTAATATCGTAAACACAAAATTTACAAACAATGATCAAGTAAATTGAGAAGAAAAATAAATAGTTGAAAAAATGGCTAAGATGACTAGATATTCAATTTAAAATGAAAACTACGTAATGAGAGCTTCATAAAATATTTATAGATATGAACACAAGGCTATAGGCAAACTTTTGAAACTTTTCTACGCTAATGTTCATTTTTACCAATGTAGATTAACTTTAATCTCGGTTTAACTTGCTTTTCATCTTTTTCTAATTTGTAGGACTGAAAAAAGATAGAAAGTAAGTTAAACCGAGATTAAAGTTAATCTACATTGATAGAAATGGACACAAGGCTATTTGATCTAAACTAAACTATGTGTAATGCAGTTTATTGCATGAATGTTGTTCACTTAAGAACAAATCTCAATTTAAATTTTGAAAATAAACTATATTAATATAAAATATTCATACATATGTAACTGTGAGCTCTTAATAGATTAGAGATTAGATAATACTGTAAATTAACGCAAAGTCGCCTTTGATCATGAAGGCAGATTGCGATGCATCTTGCAACTCGTCGTGCAACAAAGATCGAAGACAAATGTATCCATGGCTTGGCGGCGAACGCAAGAGTGAACGGCACGGCATTTTTACGCTCTAAAGGTTAGGCTATTTACATTGTCCAGGTCCGAGCCGCTCTCCGACGCGCTGCCGCTGCTGTCGGAATCTATGAGGGCCTGATGCTTCCTCTTCGGCATCCTGGCGGTGCGTACTCGTCGTTGGGGACTCTGAACGACAGTGCCTCGCCGTGCCTCATACGACGCGAGCGCGGGGAAGCGGCCGGATCGGCTCTCGGCAGCGTGAAGCAGTGAAAATAGGAACAGGATCCGCACCAGCCAGCGGAATAAAATGCAGTCAAAACTGACACAGGCTGCGTGCAGTGTTGTTAGAGGGGTTCCCTTTCACGCGCATGCGCGACGTCACGATGACGAATACAGTCTAGGCCGCGTTCGAAAACATCACCCGAGTGTGGTCGCCGACGTTATTTATCCTTATTTAACGTTCGTTAAACAACAAGGATAAAATGATACGTGGAGCACTCGGATAATTTTCCGAACGCAGCCTCTAGTATTGTTAGGTAGGCGGTAGGCTTCTATTTTTGCGCATGCGCAACGTCAGGGGGCGAATATGGCCGCGTATGTAGCGATGCCACAGTTTTGGCGGGATCTCGTAGAAAGCAAGTTAAGTCGTTAATGAAGTAAATTAACATAATTTGTGCAATATTACTTCGATTATTTGTAGTCGGTTTCAGAGTTTGGTCGTCACTCCTGTCGACCCTAAAGGCCGTATCAGACTACCGACTACGAAGGCCGACCCGATTGCCGACTACGATTTTCGACCAATCACAATGAGATGTCGACTGACTGGATCGGCCAACTCGCGTTTATGCGTCGTCTACAATGCAGTCGCAGAACACGCAATCGTAAGGTCGTACAGCAAATCGACCAACGACAGTCAAGAATATATAAGAAAACTTGATTAGGATTG
Source organism: Tetramorium parvispinum (assembly GCA_011638315.1). Classification (NCBI taxonomy): domain Eukaryota; kingdom Metazoa; phylum Arthropoda; class Insecta; order Hymenoptera; family Formicidae; genus Tetramorium; species Tetramorium parvispinum. The sequence continues at coordinate 228 of VBVR01001002.1, read as the reverse complement.
GTCGATTTGCTTACGATCTAACGACTACGTCTTCTGCGACCGCATTGTAGACGACGCATTAGACTCCAGTCTATTCGTCGACTGATCAGTCGTAGTCGGTAGTCGGTCTTCCCAGTCGGTAGTCTGAAGGCCATTCTACAATTGCGTAAGCCTGGTTGTAAACGTAAGTTTGTAAGAAAATGACCAATCACAGTCGATTATTCTTCGATTGCAAGAAGAATATTCGAC
>VBVR01001001.1:0-36480 GCA_011638315.1 Tetramorium parvispinum | reverse complement strand
AAAGAATGGAATAACCGTGATTGGTCAGTTCTAAAAGAAAACTAACCCGAGTTGGGTTAACCCGGCTCAGTCGAAAACGCTATTAAAATGTCCAGGCATTAATGACCGCGTCTGTACTCTGGCCATGTGAATCGTCTTTTAGGCCGTTATTTACAGCCAATGACTACGTTTACACGGCACCGTTAATCGGGTTTAATAAATCCGTAGTTATCAGACAGACCAATCACAGCTACCCCATTCTTCTGAAAAAAGGTTATGATTGGTCTATCTGACAACTACGGATGTTATAAAACCCGATTAACGTGCCGTGTAAACGTAGTCAATGAGAAATGACTGTTAAAAAGACGTAAACTAATCACAGAGCCACATTAGCATCTTATGTCCATTTCTACCAATGCAAATTAACTTTAATCTCGGTTTAATTTACTTTCTATCATTTTTTAGTCCTAAGAATTAGAAAAAGATGAAAAATAAATTAAACCGAGATTAAAATTAATCTGCATTGATAGAAATGGACATAAGACATTATTTACGATTTGAAATATAAAAACCGGACTGTGAAGCCACTTTAAGCGACTTTATTTTTCATCATTTATCATTACTTGATTCCGTTCAATCAATAAAATGATTATGTAGCGTTTTGAGATTTAAAATGATACTCGAAGTGATTTTACATCTATTATTTTTAACTGAACTTTTTGCACCGTGAATCTTCCCTCTTTTCCTCTCCAACTTGGAGGAAAAAAGAGAAAAAATGAATACCTATGGGGAAAGAATCTTGAAGAAGAGCAACTAGAGAATTAATGTTAAACTCGACAGTTTTATTATTTACAATAAATTGTTCAATTAAATTACAATTCTCGTACTTAATTTCTGTCTTTTATTTTTCGTAATAATTAATTTATGCTTTTTCAGACGATCTACCGGCGATGCGCAACGGTCAGCCGCAGAAACGTTCCGAATCAGCTGTTCGCTTCATTTAAAATGTTGATATTGATATTCCTCCTACTCCTACTGATTTTCCTCATCGCGCGTGATTTCTACCTGAAAACATTCAAAACCAGCAGCAAGAATGTTTGCGTGGTGGTGCTCGGCGACATCGGCAGAAGCCCGCGAATGCAATATCACGCGATCTCCTTTGCCCGGGAAGGCTTCACCGTCGACGTCGTAGGTTACCCGGGCTCGTCGCCGATGAAGGAGCTCAGCGATAATGCACGCGTGCAGATTCACTACCTGCGACCGCCCCCCGAGTTGCAAAACAGTATGAATCGGACACTGCCTTCCTTTCACAGATTTCTGCTCAATGACACTCTCCAAATTTTTTGACTTTTTCTCGAAGTACTCTATTTTCGTGTTTATTTATAAATACAATAATTTATAAATGAATTATCCGAATTAAAACTAGAAAAAAATTTGGTACAAAGCCCTTAAAGTTGAACACAGTTATTGATGATGAGTTAAAAAATATTTAATAAATTATAAAACTACATTGACTCTCAAGGCTTTTGTACTAAATTTTTTCCAGTTTATAGAACAATCTTGAGCAGTAACGATATTTATTGTTATTTCAGGATTGCCACGTTTTCTCGCTTACTTGGGAAAAGTGTTGTGGCAAACGGTTGATCTTTTATGGCTGTTACTTCGCAAACGCATATCGAATTCACTCATAATGCAGAATCCACCTGCGATACCAACTATTCCGATATGTTGGTTTTACTGCGTTCTAATGAAGGCGCAGTTTACGATCGATTGGCATAATTATGCCCATTCACTTATGGCACTGAATCTGGGAAGAAATAATATCCTAGTTAAAATAGCAAAAACTATCGAGACAGTTTTCGGCCGTACAGCAAAGAATAATTTCTGCGTCACCAGAGCAATGAAGGAAGATTTGGATAATAGATGGGGTATCCAGTTAGTATCATCTATTGTATTTTAATAACGAATGGCTCGTTCATTGATCTTTTTTATTGCAGAGCAAAAGTCCTATATGATAGACCAGTAGATAAGTTTCATCCGTTAACTTTAGCAGAGAAGAATGAATTTCTACATAAATTAACTGAAAAGTATGATATATCAATACCTTCTTTACCCAGAAGATCCGGTTTTATTGTGTCCAGCACTAGTTGGACCGAGGATGAAGATTTCTCGATCCTATTAAATGCCTTACAAGGTGAATCTACATAAATCTCTTTCATCGCATTATCATTTTGTGTACAAGTGTACAAAAATTAAAGGGAATTACACATGTGATATTTTTTTATAGAATACGAAGAAGCTTGTGAAACTAACGAGTTAAACTTGCCGGATTTGATCTGCGCGATAACGGGCAAAGGACCATTAAAGGATTTCTACATGGCTATCATTAACTTAAAAAAATGGAAACATGTCACAGTAAAAACGCCATGGCTTGAGAATGAGGATTATCCCAAAATATTAGGTATTACATGTATCTGCCTCTTGTTGCTAATTGAAAATTAATTTTTTTAACAATCGTTTTTTTATAAAACACTTCATGCAAATATTTTAAACACTGTCTTTAAAATAGCTAGCGCAGACTTGGGTGTTTGCCTTCATACCTCATCCAGTGGATTGGATTTACCAATGAAAGTTGTTGACATGTTTGGTTGCCATTTACCAGTTTGCGCATACAATTTTAATTGGTATATTTTAATAATTTTAATAATTAATACGATTTAATGTGTTTATCTAGTAGATCTTCTTACTAAGAGTAATATATCTTGTTTAGCTTGTCAGAACTAGTAAGGCACAATGAGAACAGTTTGGTATTTGCGGACGAAAAGGAACTGGCTGAGCAATTGAAAATGTGGTTTCAAGATTTCCCTAATAATGAGACACAACATATTGCATGTACAGACACCCGAATAATGAGACACAAGTTGCGTGAAAAATTTCAACAAAACATGTTTACATCTCAACAGAATGAGAATGATTGGCACGGTAACTGGAAACTTAATGTATTGCCGTGTTTTCAAGAGTGATTTACATTGTATTTTGCATTAATGTTATTGCATTAATATTAATATTGCATTTAATATATATTAATATATATTTTTTAATATGTATTAATATGTTTAATATATATATTGCATTACTTTAATATAACTTTTAATATAATTTTTGTGTGTATATATTTTTGTAATCCCCTATATTATTATTCCCAGTAACATAAATGTGATAATTATTTATTAATATCTATAGGCAGTTAATCTATCTTACATTGCTATATTCTCAGATATATTAATAAATGCATTTAGATATTAATAAATACTATCTAAAAACTAATAGTCTCTAGTGTTATCTAGATTTTTATAACTTTCCGCTGAAAATATGATGTACGCAAGACGAGGGATCACTGAACTTTGAATCTGGGACCTTTTCATTACTACGAGTGACTTCCGTCACTCGTTAGTACAAAGCCACGTGTTATCCTATTCTAAAAATATTTTATTTGTAAAAATATAGATCATTAATTTTACAAAATTAGGTTGAATTTTACACTAATTGTTTTTGTACCATGTGTTTAATATATAATTTTTTTAAAATAATAAAAAGAGATAAAGGCTAATGAACCACGTTAGATATATATGCTGATAAATTATATTAAAAACAATATTGAGAACACAAACATTTCGACCTGTAATGGCACTAACACTGAAGATGACCTCATTACAGGGAGAAACGTTTGTGTTCTTAATATTGTTTGTAATATAATATATATAACCAGCGTGGTTCGTTAGCCCTTATCTCTTTTTATTACTAGTTTATATATCGAACATTAATAATTTTTTCATTTGACTAATTTTTTTCAGCAAGTAGAATTTTTTTATTAATATACAATCAATGTATTTTATATTTTATTAATATGGTTTTTTCAGTTGTGTTAAAAGAACGCTAAACTAATAACATTACAAAGTTACGTTTGAATCTCTTGAGGTCTTAGTTGTGTCTTTAATATCTTAATTGTGTCTTTAATATCTTTAATTTGTTCTGAAAAATAAGAAGGTCCAATCTTGATAGCAATAATGCTTATACTAGGTAGACGACATGCTTGACCGAGTTGTTCTTTCGTACATGCATAAATGTAAGGAATAGCTTTTGCCTCTGCTAACTTTATCAAACCCATCAGAAAATTCAATGGTGTCATCAAATGCGTTGCATTTTCAGCAAGTACAATAAATTCCGTTAAGTTTTGTTCCAACGAACTCATCACGTCTGCCAATCCAATGAACAACATACTTCTCTCCACGCAATACATTTGTCGAATCAATATTAGTAACTCGTTATTTAATTTCTCCGTTGCAGTGAAATCGGCAGCACGATTACAATCTTCACACTATGCAAAAATGAATAAGCATGAACACTTAAATATGATAATTGCTTATTCTAAAATTAATATATTGATGATTTTTAAAATATTAAACTTGGATGAATTAATTATACTATTCTTATAATTGAACGATTCAATTGTTGATTATTTTTCAAATTTTTAATTTTGCAATGTATTATAAGCTTATCCTTCAAAGGACAGGTTCTGTTCCAAGCCTATGAGATTTAAAAAGACGGTCAGAAAGTTTAGTTGAACTGTTTATTATGCTTTAAATTTTTGTATACAAAAGATTTCATGAAAGAGAAAGATTGATGTATAAATTTTTTTAATAAACTATTACAATCAAATTGCATTTCATTTCAGACATTTCGAAGTAGCATTAAAGATCAAGAGTGACCATAGTGAAGCAGAACGAAATTTTCATCATGTGTATTAATAATAATGTGTAAAAATAACAATAGTTGCTTACCATTTACACCGATACTCAGATAATTCTTATTTGTGACGTCATGACTCAGTTAAATGCATCTATTGAATATTCCTTTTTATTCTGACAAATGAAATTTAACTGAGTTTTTACCTATAATCTGCACAAGCTCGAGACTGTACGCTTTAGTGAGTCTTGTTAACTCGCTTCAAAAAGGATTTTAAATCTGCTAATGATAGCTTTGTCACTTTGAATAAATCATGATGTCACAAGTAAGAATTATCTGAGTGGTGTTGATGGAAAGTAACTAATATATATGTACATAGATATCATTTAGATTAAAAGCCTCTCGATCTCCTGCTGGATAGCTTTGATCTGTGGTTTCAATTGCCCCCCTTCATTGGCCAATACTGAACAGGCCACCACCGGTCTAGTAACTCCACAGGCCCGTCCCAGACCAGCCTTGCTTCGCACGAAAACGTAGGGCACATTTTTGTCTTCGCACAACAACGGCAGGTGCAATAGGATCTCCAGCGGCTGCGTATCCGCGGCCATCACTATAAATTCGGAGAGGCCGCGATTCAAGGACTTCGTGGCCTCGTTCGCGCCTTTCTTCAGTTGTTTATAGTTCTGCGCCTGCTGCACCAGTTGCAATATCTGTATCGACAACTCGGTGTTGGCCAATGGGTATGCCTTGGGCGATACTTCCTCCGTCTGGAAAAAAATCAACGTAACGTGTTTGAATAGCGTCTCGACAGCTAATACAGTACCGCTTGTCATTTCGCTCACGTGCGTGCACAAGCGACTCGCGCGTCCACGTGGGAATCCTAACCTCAAAAAAAAAAAGTGGCGCGCGTCTCGAGCGAAACGACGGATATTGTAACGCTACTCACCGTGCTCATGATTGCCAAGGGAGATTTCTCGGTTTCTTCTTCTTTACCTTCACGGCTTGTGTTCTCGAAGCAGGAACAAAGTCTGTCCTCTCGAGGACAATATTGTTTGGGGGAACGTCGTTCCCCCTTTTCTGTTCTCGACTGCTCTTAACCTTTAAATCGCACTCCAAGCGTCGCAACGCGCAGTGATTTGAGGTCACTTTTAACAAAAAAAACGTTCACGCTATGTTGGGATATTAAAATCAAAAGGATGATCGGCGACCGGTAGCAGAAAACGCAATAAGAGCAAGCTGTAAAGACTAGAAGCCGGTCTAAACGACGAGCATCAAAACCAAGGTCCGTAGATGAACGACGGGAGGGGAAGTAAGGTCTTCTCACCCATATTTAACCATTTTGCCCCCAAAATGGCGGGCGTCCTATTTTCCATATGTTTAACCTAACTTACTAACTACACTACACTACCTACACTACACTCACTCTTCTCGTACATACACACTCACACATACTTCCCAGTGGGCCCAAAATGGCGCTCTCAAGTCTCACGAGAAGACCTTACTTCCCCTCCCGTCTTTCATCTACGAACCTTGATCAAAACTATGCCGGAAAAGTCACACGTTATCAGTTCGAAATTTGTTCACCAGCAGCGCTGGCTACTTCAGATACATTCCACATATCGCTCCATATCGCTCCCGCTCGCAACGTTCATGGAATCATTTTATCCTTATTGTTTAGCAAATATTAAACAAGGATGAAATAATTTTACGAACGATGCGAGCGATAAGTGGAACGCACCCTTTAACGTACCGGAAACGATGCCAGTAATTGGCTTATCAAATAGCGTTTTCGACTGAGCCGGGTTAATCCAACTCGGGTTATTTTTCTTTTAGAACTGATCAATCATGGCTATTCTTCTAAAGAATGGAACAACCGTGATTGGTCAGTTCTAAAAGAAAAATAACCCGAGTTGGGTTAACCCGGCTCAGTCGAAAACGCTAAAAGTTGGATCGAGTTTTCCTTTTTCCGCGGGTTCATCACTCGTTTTTTTTTTGTCCTCCGTATACCGGTCATTTTAACACGAATCATCGCGCTTCGCGTTTCGTTATTCTTCCTCATTCATGCACTTTTTTTCTATTTTCTTACTCATCTATTGAAAATTCACCATCACGAAGATTTCTGAATTTGTTCTTTATTTATTATTTTGATTATGGTCGTACCGTCACCTCCGCACTTTTGAAGACCATCAACTACCTGGGGGCTTATTCTCGTATGAAAAATGTTCGCATACGAAATTTGACGCTGCGCGATCACTGATTAGTGTATACCTTCTATATCTCAAATTATACACGAGTGATTGCGCAGCGTTGTTTTTGTATGTAAAAATTTTTCATACACGTTCGAGAATAGGCCCCCTGAACCTGATCTTTCTCCGCGCGGCGGCAGATTTGATTGGCTATCGCCTCTGTGATTGGCAATGAATTTTGAAACACAGCCGAAATATAATTTTTTTAATTTTTATCAAGTAATCCCGGCCTTTGTTTTGAATCCTTTTTCTTGTTTCATCGAAATAATAAAAAAATCAGAGTATCAGATTTTAATTGTAAATATTTTTGTAGGCTATACTGCTGCAATTACCTCCATTTTTCTTGATCGTGCGGCAAAAGGAACTCGCTTATTCTTGTCAGAAGGAAACGTTCCTCTTTTTATTTACTGTTATGCTAATGAGTTTAAACAGCATTTTCTTTACGGCAAACTTGCAGAAAGATATTTGATTTAAATCTTGAAAAAATTTGTGACAAGCTATTTTAAGAAATGAATAGCGTTTTTCTCCGCCGTTTTATCATTTACTTTATGTAACGGACAACTCAAGTAAATACCTGATTAGAGTTAGTACATCGTGTCCTTTTTTTTTTGAAAGAGAAAAAAAAAGGAATACAGAGAACTGTAATAAAATCACTTCTATTTTTTAAAACTAACTTTCTTTATTCGCGCTGCCATTTTATATGCATTCTTATTTGTATCCAATGACTTCAATTTCTCAAACTCTCACCAGCCATTCTCTCTGCTTATTCCTAACTACATATTAAAAACAATTTCATGTACAAAAATAATCATAACAACAATGAGAGATAATAACAGACTTAGTAACATATAATTCACATTGACATAGAAAGTAATAAACTCGCCTATTCTTATGTTATATGTATATATATGGTTCATATGCAAAAAATATTAACTCTTGATGGTCCTACATTTCACGTTTATACATATCAAAAGGCATTCCTACATTTCGGTACTTCGCTACATAAAATGATATCGTCAGTTCAAAATATTATTACGGATATGCGGTATACGTGTGTCGTAATAGAGAATAATTGTTACATCATGTGATAAACTGTCGGTAATATCCGAAATACAATATGTATGTGTATTGTTTCAGAACTATGACTTTACATATAAAAAGTCTTCTTAAAGTATGTATTACAACTTTAAGTGGGCTTAATATCGATACCTTTTAACAGTTTGCTAATTTTTTTATGCAATATCTCTAAAGATTAAACAAAATTGTTTCCAAAGTGTTTATTTATTCGATAGTTTGATTACCGAAATATTTTAACGTCCCATTATCCCTTGCTGATTGCTGTCTTTTTTATTCCTTCTCGATAACGTTATCGACTTTTCTAGGCAATTTCCCTCGACTTGTTTTACGTAACACATACCTTAAAGTATTTTACTTTCTCGCTTATCCAAATATAAAACAATCATTATTATACGCATTGTTGTAAACAAACAAAATAATAATTAACTTGATGTTAAGTTCATCAATTGCATTGTAATCATTATAATTACATTATCCTGTAGCAACTTGTAATAATTTTTGCGTTAAGTATCGAAAGTTATATACGCGATTCGGCGCGATTCTCTAGCAGCAATATAGCGATATAAATCTCGCAATAATGTCCTTTATATCGTACTTTGTAATGTCCAATGCGTTAATAATGGCGTAACTTCTTGTGCCTCTTTGACTCGTGAACATCGGTTGCTTAACAGTATCACAACATGGATCTTCAAACATGTAATACAGCGACATTTGGAGAACTCTACTAGATACATTGGATAAATATATAAGTCATATGGCGCATACAATAGTTATATTATACATATCTTCTCCATGGAAACATTAAGAAAGGAAGTGTAAGTAAAAAGGCACTATTTCTGGGTATGGGAAAGAATCAGTTTCTTTAGGCCTCCCTGACTACGTCTATCAAGTCCCATCGCGACATCACAGACCTCGCATAAACAGAAGTTACGCCGCTGTGAATATGTCACCCTCATTTCATTACACTCGCACACTTGTAAAATCTTGATCCATTATTCATCCATCATAGAACATACCGAAATATTGAACCGGACTAAAATTATAAATAGCCACTTGCAAATTCAATATGTTCAAGCATACCCAACAAATACACTGGAAGCATAAACTTATTGATTAGTTGCTTTATAAGCTAAAATGGAATTCATCATATGCTACAAAACGATGGAATTTTCTCATATTATCGCATACGGTTTGACTAGCCACTGGGAAAATTATTAATTGGCAAGAGAACGTTCAATTTTTCTACGCACAGTTTCAATATGCACATTATTTAGTCACAATAAATATCAGCTTGCTGTAATTGCATTATGTAAAAACACCGGTGTTACGTTATATTGACTGTCGAGGATGACATCGATTTAACAATCATTCCATTAAACGGGTGTTTCATGATCAGTCTCTTCGATTCTTCCCAATCTCCAAGCATTCGGATCTCCTGCCGCTGTAAGTTAAGAGAAATTTTTAAAATAATTTTTAATTATTACACAAAACGAAACAAATATTCAAATTTTGAAATAAATATATTTAAAATATTTAAATATAGTCGCGCTTTTTCACTTACAAGAAAGTTGTGTGCAGAGATATAGTATAGATATCAGAAATATATATATATATATATATTTTTATAACACTTTCAAACAGTCATGAATGTGAAAAAAAACTATAATTTGCAAGAATCTAAATATAATATTTAAATATACATTGTTTCCCTTTAAATTATTATTAATTTTCAAGATTAACATGTTTTTAAAAATGTATGCTAAACATATCCGGTTTATGGACGGTTTTACATTTACATTTATTATATATATTATAAAAATTTGTGAAAGCATAGAAAAACTCACCTCTTAATACAATATCCAGGAAGAACAATTAATGGAATTACTCTGCGACATTTGTGTAATATGCATCCATTGCAGAAATATAACATGTACATCACATACGATTTTTGTGCTAGAGTGTTGCACGGTAGGCAAGGATATTACAGCGAAGACTGAACGTTGTACGACATAGGATGTGGGAGTAATGTACAAGGTGGTACACGTAGGTGGTTCGTATGGTGAAGGGTATTATTCAGTACTTCTTGATTCGTGTACAGCAGCGGCATTCTCTCTTCTATTTCCAAAGCAAAATCAAAGTTGATGCAAAATTATAAAAAAGGTGCATATAAAATAAATACAAAAACTATAGCATGTATAAATCATTACTACATCTTAACAAGTATTAAACAAAATATTAAAACTGTATTATTTTGAAGTAAGAGACTACGGTGTATTATAGTGTAGAGTAAAACTATATAAAATAATATGTGAGTGTACGCATGCATAAAAATATCAATTGTGTTCTTCTTAATGTTTTCAGATTTTATATTTATTAGATCTACATAATTCTAAGTACGTAAAATTTTAATATAAGTCAGCCAAAAAATATAAGGAACAAATTATATTTACTATGAAATTGAAGACTACATAAAAGTTGAAAACATAAGAATGATACAAACATGCGCATGCTCGAATAATATGGAAAATGTGCATTTTACTATAAAACAGAAGGAGATTACTGACAAAAATAAAAAAATATACAAGATACAAGTACAATCTCTTTTGTTTTAAGAAGGAATAGTATCCCAATATATCAAAGCATACCAATAAGAGTAAAAATTCAAATACAAAACTTTTTATACACATTTTCGGTTGAATTTTTCAATATTGGCAAAAATGGAAACTACAGATAGAAATTGATACATACCTTGAAGTTGACGACTGATGAGAGCAGTAATGCCTTGACTATCACCAGTCTTTTTTACAACAAAAAGTTTTGTGTCAGCGTCATTTTCTAAGGCTCCAATACCACCCAGACCAATTATCTGTCCATTCTGCTGCTGATGACTGCTAGCAGCCATCGTTTCACTCACCTGTAAAAAATAATGATAAAACACGCATATCAAAATTTTTAATTTTTAAAAGGAAGTCTGTTTAACAAATAAATTATATACCTGCATCAATTTTTTAACTACATCTCTGCCCAAAATGTGATCAAACACTGCCTGCAGGAATTGATCGCTAATTATGCTTAATTTTAGTTTGTCTCTATGCCATAATAATATCCTTGATTCTTCCATAGCTGTTATTGACACCTACAAATATAACAGAACAAATATAATGAGATGTCAGATATTTATATTGATATATCGGAATATCAAATCAGATAAAAAGATTTAAAATTACTACAATAAAAGAATTTGATCTCGATGAATAATTTACCTGAAAATATTCGTCTGTTGAGACACCAAACCATTCTGGAGAATCCAGGAACTGATGTGGGAAGACGATATGCAATGCTCTTCCATTTTGTGAGACAACTAGTCTATAAAGAAAAATAAAAATACAATGTTAATAATAGAGCTTTTATAATAAATTCAAAGAACTTAGAAGTAAGGTCCAGTCTTACTTTCCCGACAGCACCAATGATAAAGAATCGACTTTGGTCACTTTTTCTTGTGCATAAACCTCTTGATACTTCAACTGGCGAATGATCTTCATACAATTTAATACTTTTCTGAATTGATGACGAGACACCCGTAATGGCTGGAACACTGCAACGTATACCTATGTGAAAAAAGACGACTGTGAAATATTTTTATTTTAAATGATTATTCTTAATATATACATATTAAGACTAGAAACGAAATTTTTTTCTACATTGTACTATACATTATTAAATATTATTTCATTAATTACTAATGTTTAAGAATAGGTTCTACTAAACAAAGATAGACTTTATAACACATCACTTAATTTTGATAGGGATTAAATAAATATCATTCGTAATAATTTGTAATAACAGTGCAAAAATTAACCAGAAATCTTGTGTATGACACAAATGCTGCAGTCAAACAGAAAGCAAATTATATACAATTATATCTAATTGTACTACTTCTCAAGAGTTTCTAGTACATCTATTCATAAGACATATAATCGTAATTTTGAAAACTAGATAAATAAATACAAGAGGTTTCCATGATATACATATCAAAATTGTACTACATCTTTTTTTCTCTATTGTTTTGTAAATAATTAATACTCCCTCACATCATTGTCTTCTACTTGATCTTCGCTTACCTCTTCAATTTCCTTTGTAAACTTGATAGGCCTGAGCTTGTAAAGAAGCGTGCATACATGGACGAAGTTGATGGCAACAAAGAGAGCATTCCAGAGAGCAGCATCCAGCCAGCAAGCTATTGTCCAGCCCCACAAAGCAAGAAAGGCACAACCCACGAGTAGAGTGCACCTTAAATAGAGTACACCATGTATGCCGCTTGGTGCAAGGTGTGACAATAGGAAGAAGGCATTTGCGAGTTGAAAGTAGATGTGATTCACGTAAATTCCTTGATAGGGTTGGCAGGTAAGAGCTTCGTACAGAAAGGTTGGAGGCACTATCGGCGAATGAGGATTACCGGATCCATGACTGACCACTGACAGTCCAGTACCTGTGCAAACACGAGAGCCACACGTTTCGCCGATAAAGTAATGGTAAAGTGATCGCAACCCGAAAGAAAAGCTTATTCTTCGGGTTACGCACGGTGATCTCAAGCGATGAATTGTTAAATGTACCCTCTCTATTGTCAGTGGTCACATTCCTGCATTCGTCATTCTCGTGATGTGCCGACGCTGGTACCGATATCTCCGACGTGACGGTATTACGAGGGACATTAGACGCGGCCGCATTCGTTAGGCTGGCATCGATGGTGATGGAGGTCCAATATAGGAGTACGACGAACGAAATGGAACCCCAGCCTATTCGGCTTCCTATCGGGTCGAAGCAGATCCACATCCCCGCATTACCACCAAGCTGGACCGTATTCGTTTCGCTCTACAAGCAAATTTTTTTTCCCGTTTATTAATTTATTTTCCACATATAATATTGCAGTTCGTATATATTCTATCGATAATAACATTCATCTTTGAAATTACATACTTTTTTATATACATTTTCAAGTAACATAATGTTATATTTATTATATCATACAAATTAATAACATAATAGACTTTAAACCATACAATGCATGAAATCTATGCATGTTGTATGTAGCATTATTTTAATTTTATATAATCTTCTTACCGTTATAAATTCATGCAATAATTTAATAAGGCAGATTAAATTACAACCGCATTTCATACATATTTATGACTAATATAAAAACGAATGTTTCCTGCCATTTGTAAATGTTCATCGCTCACATTTCTGTATTAATCTCAGCTAAAATTGGAACTGGATGATGAGAACCATCTTGCAGACTTCAGATCAAGGAAGGATATTTGCATTACCAACGACTGTGGGAAGACAGTATCAACATCTGTAACGCATACAATATTTGATCAATAAAAATGAAAGAGTAAATGTTTCATAAAAATCTTACTTAGGATTACAACTATCTTAGAATTACAAGATTATCGCTCGTAAGAAATATTTATCACCTTCTAGTCTCTATCAGTTAAATAATGACTTATATAAAACCATCTATCTTATTAATAAAGAATCTTTGCTACAGTTGTTATCAAGAAAGGATTTATCAGATGGCATGACAAGTCGGTTTGGAAAAATAAGACTTTATCACTCCCTCGCATTCTTGAATTCTGACTCTGCAAAAGTTTTTAATTTATCACTGCCCGTATCGCAGAGCTTGATCTCTCGGAAGAGAAGTCTACAAACAAGATAAAAGGCACATCAATTCTTCCACGTCCAATATATCGCGATGCAAGAAACGTGCAATAGCGTAATTCTACAACATCGGGTACACAGAATTAGACGCGTAGAGACGATTGATTTATACTCATTCTTCCAGCGACTGTGGGGCACTTTGAAGCGCCGCGGGAAACGATTTAATCCAGTTTCCACGATCCCGTTTCCCGTCTCGCTCGGCGCGACATTCGCGATGCACATGTGTGTGCGGGTGCCCGTCGACCTGCCATTTTATACACGCGACCTGGGTCCACGTAATATCCACCTTTAGGACCCGAAGTAGACCGCGAAGTAAACCGCCGAGCACGCGGAACGGATCTCACGGTATAATTTCGAGCCGCGCGAGATTACACATCGCGGCGCAGGGAAGCGCGGCCGGACGGCACGAGGACGGCTCCGTTCGAACTCTCCGCCGTCATCGGGACAAATCGGAGGAATCGCCGTCGTCACGGATACACCCGCCCCGAGATCGCCGCCGTCGCCGTCGTGGTGACGCGACTTATCGAGAGAGACGGAGTACTCCCTTTCGAAATCAATAAATAACTTACTCATGGAAAATCGGCGACGGTGGGGGCGTACGCAAGGCATACAGATGAGAGGGCGAACGATGGTGTGACGACCGTCGCTCGTGAGGGAAGGGTATCCGAGGGAGTCGTTGACGTGGGCCGGCCGTACTCGCCGAAAGCGCGTAGGCGCGCGCGCGCGCACGCACGCTACTTGCGAAACAAACCCGGAGGATCGCTTGCCGCCGCCGCCGCTGCCGCGATCGCGCACCGCTCTCGCCAGTCTCTCCCGTTCACTCGATCCTGACGGAAATGTCAAACTAGCGCGGCGGCCGCCGTTGCGCGAGCGACGTCTCGAGCACCGTGGTTAGACGGGCACGGGGGGATGAAGCGCGCCGCGAGTCGACGATGAAGTAGGGGGGGACGATGGAAGGGCGATGCCATAGAACGTGATAAATATAGACCGCGCGTTCGATCTTGCGTCTATCCCGTGATGTAAATGCACTTTGGAAAGAGATAGGAAGCTTTGACAGGTTTGCCTTCTCTTTCTCTCTCTCTCTCTTGTGTAAAAGATGTGAAATACACTCATTGTCAGTCTCCCTCCCTCCTCCTCCTCCCCCCAACAGTGTAACTCGATCCTGGTTTTATGAATTATGCATAATGTAAATTATAAGAGACAGTTCATATTTTTATTAATTTAATATGAAATTTCATAATTAATATTATAAATTATCAATTTAATTATTTATATTATTTGTAATATTAATATATTATTAGATTATAATATTAATGATACAAAATTTAATAATTTATATCGTTGTAACAAATACTTTAATACTATTGTAGCATTATTAAATTTTTATCAGTAAATCTTGTAACAGGTCTTGAAATGTCACAATCTTTTTTTGCAAGCGTTTGTTCTTTTGTAGCATGAGTCTAGTTGTATGTTTCTTATAGGCGACATATTTTAAAAACGCTGTCCACTTTTCATCCGACGAAAAGTCTGTTTTTGTGAAGCATACTGTATTGTGTTTTGACATTTTTAAAAGAATTTCTTTTATTTCGGAATTTCCTAAATTGGGCGATGGAAATTGTCTAAAAAAATGTCTATTTACAATATTTGTTAGATGTAAAATGAAAAGATTAATTTTTTTTCTTGTATGTGTCTTACCTTTCTCTACTTATATCATTTATTTTGTTTTCTAAATTAGTATCAATTTTTTCTTGATTATTAATACAAGGAGCATTTATTTCTTTTCCAGAATTTAAGAAAATAATTAAGTTTTCACTTGTATCTTGAGTCAATAATAATTCATTTGTGGTTTCCCTGTAAAAGAAAGTGTGCGTTATTCGAGAGTTAAAATTAATATATTATGACATAATTATATCTTTATACCTTTCTTTGGTTTCACTAATGTCGTCATGATTTTCTTCACAATTTTCCAAATTATAAAGAATACCATCTTTTTCAGTTTGAAACATGATTCTCGAATCATTAAATGAATTTATAGCAGGCTCTTGAAATAGTAATGAATTTCTCTGTGTATTTTTTCTAAATAGAAATGTTTAAAATAATTTATTTTTATCATTATAAAATATTTGAACTCTTAATATAGTATTATTCTTAATTAAAGGAAATTGTCTCACTGTTTTTCTAGGATCACAGAAGGAACTGCGGTATTCTTTAATCTTTTAATTCTTGAGTAAGAATTGATGTAATCATTTTCTGTAAAATGATCACTGCAAACCCTGGCTCCTTTGTATGAGACAACACGGCCGATTTTGTGGAACCATTTAGTCCTCATTACTTCGTTTGCTGGTATCCTACAAATGTTGTACATTTTAAAATTTTTACCAAAGAATGTATGTAAAATAAAAAGATATTTATTTTATTTCTATCAAAATTTAAGGTGTATGTGGGACCTCAATAAACTAAATGTTATTAAAAATATCAAAATATTATTAAAAAACATGTCTAGCAAAGCTTTTCTTAAATAATTAACTTTTTACATCATATTACGTGATATTGACAGATTACGTGATATTGACATTTTCGTAATGTATATAAATAATCGATTTTTCAATCAATTACTTAACTATTATTATTAAACGATTATTCTTTATTAAAAATAATTAGATCTCAATTACCTGTGAAATGATCGTTGTGGCTCCAACGGATTAGTTTCCTTCGAACAAATACAACACGACGAGACCATTTTCCATCAAATTATATTGTCGTTCGCCGAATAAACAATATTTATCTTCGAAGTCAATTATACGTCATGTCATTCGCGAGACAAGACCCATCGGAGTGACTTAAATAAACCATAGACAAAATATAAACAGACCACAGACTTCTGTCTAGAATTCTAGCGTATTACTTCATGTATGCGGAGCTCGATGTTCATTGAGTGTTTGTAAATTGCAACTGCCTGCTTGCAATCAAGGTCCGTCATTGGCCGCGTTCAGCAGACACAACATGTTGAGTTCGTCTTATCAACACTCTACGTTGATTAGTTGGTTCTAAAAGTAAGAGTTCGACTCGGCCAATCACGTTCGACTGCTACTCAGCGGTTTGGTCTGCTGAATGCGCCCAATGATTTTCAGCGCTAGCAGTGAATTTTGGAACACAGCTTTCATCTCCGTGGTTCAGTCTATTAAACATTACGTCTATGATCGGTGCCGGCGGTTTTGCAAGCGTCTTGCCAGATTGAGGTTATGTTCGTATATAAACCGCAAGGTCACAAAAACTGGACGTTCATGTAGCTGTCAATTAGACACGATACTCTTGCGGTTTCATTGATTTCTTTTCGTAAGGAAGTCAGAAAGATAAGGTGAGTTCTCGCGAACACGATAATAGTGTGTTTAAGACATAACCTTTGCTTGCATGTATCGTTACAACATTGCCGTAATATTTGCATGCTATTGTTGACATCGAGAGCTGTTCGTGACAACAATTGACCCAGCAAACGCAGAACATTGAAGCAACATTGTCGCAATGTTGCTGCAATATTCTATGTTTGTCGAGCACGAACATATTGCACGTATATCTCTTGTGTTTACAAGTATGACTCTTAAAGGAACCGAATACAAAATGTCTGGCGGCATGCTGTACGGCGGGGACGAGATAGGAGCACTGGTCTTCGACCTGGGCCATCATTCCCTGAGAGTGGGCTATGCCCAGGAAGATACCCCGAAGGCGGAAATCCCAGCCGTCGTCGGTGTAGGGGAAGATGGCAACGGTGCGACCAAGGTCGAGCCCATGGACATCGACGATAAGAAGCCCGACAGCAATATCACGCAGAATGGGACCAAGTATTACATCGACACTACAATTCTCCATGTTCCGCGGAAGAATACGGAGGTCGTGAGTTACATGAAAGACGGCATGATCGAAGATTGGGATCACTTTGAAAAGGTGAATGAAGGATATTCTACACGACTTTAAGACTTACGTCCTATTTACATCTGCGTCTGTTTTTTCACATTGAAATCCCAATTATACATTTATTCGCCAGGTCTTAGATTACACATATTCTAAGATAATTCAATCCGATGCTGAGTATCACCCGGTACTGTTTTCCGAATCGCCGTGGAACGTGCGCAGCAAGAGGGAAAAATTGACCGAGCTGATGTTCGAGAAGTACAACGTCCCAGCGTATTTTCTCGTGAAAAACGCAGTGCTGGCTGCGTTTGCGAATGGTAGAGCAACCGGGATCGTCGTCGACAGCGGCGCCACGCATACGTCTGCGGTGCCTGTACAGGATGGATTTGTACTGACACAAGCCATTGGGAAATCACCCCTTGGCGGAGACTACATAAGTATGCAGTGCAGGCAGTTTTTGCAGGTACGCAAGTATTGCTCGCGTTTGCCGAGCGTTGCCTTCCAAGTTCCACTTGTCTCATCTATCTCAAATAACTACAGGACAATGACATTGACTTGTCACCTCCTTATATGGTGGGCAGCAAAGAGGTAGTTAAAGATCATGACAAGCCACGGTGGATTAAGAAGAAAGGTTTACCGGACGTTACCAAATCTTGGCATAATTACATGGTGAAAAAAGTAATCCAAGATTTTCAAGCCACAATTCTTCAGGTATCGGAATCGCCATACGAGGAGAAGATCGTTTCTACGATTCCTGCGGTTCAATATGAATTCCCTACTGGTTATCATCAGGTATATATTTTATTTAATGCCTCCGTAATGTCGTGCAAATCTCGGAACAAGATGACTGAAAGAAAATTATTTCAAGGACTTTGGAAGCGAAAGATTTCGAATACCAGAGGCGTTATTTGATCCTAGTATAGTACAAATGCGTGGCGGTATGGTCGGCAATGCTATGTTAGGAGTAGGACACATCGTCACAACCAGTGTCGGCATGTGCGACGTTGATGTACGACCAGCATTGTACGGCAGTGTTGTAGTAACTGGTGGCAATTCGTTTATTCAGGTAGAATTTTAATAGATAGAAAATAAACTAAACAAATGCCTCCTCTTTTATACTGACAGATTATTATGTATTCGAAGGGATTCCCGGAACGTTTGAATAGAGATTTGTCTCTGAGAATACCTTCTAGCATGCGTCTGAAATTGATTAGCGCGAATGGATGCGCGGAAAGAAGATTTGGAGCATGGATCGGCGGTTCGATTCTGGCGTCGATTGGCACTTTCCAACAAATGTGGATCTCCAGTCAAGAATATGAAGAAAGCGGCAAGAGTCAAGTGGAAAGGAAATGTCCTTAAAGCGCGATAGCTCCTCGTATGGTTTCCATTGTATTACTGTCAGTGTTTGTATAAACATTGCACAGGGAGTGAGTACAACTTTTGGAACTCTACATTTTACGATATTATGTATCATTTAATACAAATTATGATGCAGATAGCACGTGAGACTATAAAGCACTTTTTTTAAATAAAATCTTTTTATAATGTTGCATCATGATATACTCGTGGCGTTATTGAATTAAACATCTGCTAGTATACATGGATAAGCATATTCTGCCTGTAAATGACATTACACATTGTTCCAAGCTATATAAGCAGGTGACATAGGAGAATTTATCTTTATTTATTACCGATATGTGCTGCGTACATAAACGATGAAATTTTGTAAATTGTAATAAGATTTTTTATAAAAAAGGAACTCTCACATGCCATAGCAGATTCATGGAAATAAATTTGTTGTTTGTTGTCTTTTCGATTCGTCCTCGCATTTGCACACATGTCCTCAGTCAGGTTTCACTGCCAATAATGTTATATGCATCGCGTCGGAGTCGTGAGTGTCCTGACCCCACTTACAGCAAATGTCGCTGAAGCGAAGTGGAGTATACGTTCACCCGGAAGCTATAATTATCCTTTGTGACACATACATGTATTTTGTATGGGAATAATAAATAAGTATAAGTACGGAAGTACAAAGGAAACGGTCTGTCTCTTCAAAAGCCTTATTAATGATTAATAATGCGAAAGTAGCATCGTTTGTTAAACTGCATAAATAAAGAAACAAACTGATGAAAAGGTCTTAAACTGTTTGTCTTTGATCTCTCCAATAATGAAAGACGTTTAATTTAGCAAATTAGCTATCATTAGGTGAAATATTAATGATAGCTAATTGAAACGTTATTGAAACATTAATAAACGGAGAGATAATTATAAAGTCTACACACATTTTCTATTTTGTGTCTCTAGACGCAGCTGTAGTACAGTGGACTCTATTAATTCGGACTCAGTAGTAATCAGTAATGCTTACGAATTGTCTGTGTGAAATAAATAATTAAGAAAACTTAAAAATGTATAGAATGTTAATTGGTCAAGACCGATAATTCCTTTTCAAACATCACAAAATTTATACCATTTGTTCGTAGATCTCGCAAATATGGCTTCTATCAATATTAACTAATATAGGTCTGATATATAAAGTTCGTGCTTGTTGATGTCTTTCAAAACTTTGTTTCTGATTGTATGTCCTTTTGATGAAAATAATATGGATATCAATGATTATATATTTATTAATAAAAAGGTTTTAAAGTTTGCTGGTCTTTATCCGACAAATGTTGTAAGATATATTATGTGTTGCGTGTGTATGATTACCATTGTAATACCACAAGGAATGCAGATTTATCAGAATTGGCAAGATCTGTCTGCTGTACTGGAAACGAGGTATCTATTCACAATTCCTCATCATTGATGACAAATAGGATTAGAAATATTACATGTTTGAATGCTTGCTTTAAGAAAGATGCAGATAATTCTGTTTTATTTTTTTTATAGTTCAGTATTGCTCACAATTTTACTTGCTATATTAAAATCTCTAGTTTGGATGAGCAACAAAAGAAAAATGGATCCTTTTATAAAATATATGTTAACGGATTACTGGAATATAATGACAACATGTATTTCAGAAAAACACGCGGATGTATATACGATGTAAACAATCGTTTTCCAAATTACAAGTGCAGCTACAGATATATATGTATTATATCGTGTTATTTATTTGCAGATACGTGAAGAAAGGATATTCATTTACTAAAGGATATTTATTTTTGATTTGTAATTCTTTAATGTTCTTCTTCAGTTTACCTATGATTGATATATTTATTGATATGATCAAAGATACTGGTGATAATAGTACAAGGCACTTTCCATTTTTAGCTTTATATCCAGAATCTTATTATACTTTTCCGATGTATGAGGTAAGGGTCCCCTGATTGTCAGGGGTTTGTCGAAATTGTTAGTTTAATTGATAATAACATTCGCATGTATTCCCATTTACGTAGATTATTTATCTCTCGCAAATAATGGCGACAAGCTTGTGTGGCCTTGTTATCCTGGGAACTGATACTTTAATTGCAACAGCATTATTTCACACATGTGGCCATTTCAGAGTACTTCAACAAGAGATAAAAAATATTAGCACTGAAAATGACGTTAGTATTTTTACTTTAGAAATCTTTTATACATCATCGTATTATTATAAATTAATATATTTTGCAATTATGTTATAAATGTATATTGAGTTTTTTCTATTTAGATAGAACATGCATACATTACAGAAAATATGCAAAAAATCAAATTGCATATGATAAATATCATTAAACATCATTATATAATTCTCTGGTAATAACTTTAAATAATTAAACGTATTATATGACAATGTATACAATCGAAGTAAAATGTAACGTTTTTATGTCTAGGTTTTGCGATTATATGGAAACAGTTTTCAGTCCAATGCTATTTTTGCAAACAGTCGCTAGTAGTCTCATAATATGTTTAGTAGGTCTTCAAATTGCGACTGCAAATATAACTGCAAGTATAATCTCCAAATCAGTTAAGTATATTTCGTATTTAATCATGGCACTTTTTCAATTGCTGCTTTTTTGTATACCTGGTGATGCTTTAATATATGAGGTAATAACAAAATTAGTATATTCTATTAAAAAAGACAAATACAGATAGGCATATATACCTATATGTGTCTGTATTATAGAGTTCTATGATCTACAAAACTATGTATACAGTTGCTTGGTATAAATTGCCAACTTTATTAAAAACTGAAATACATTTGCTCATATTGCGTAGTCAAAAACCTAGTAAAATAACTGCAGGAAAATTCTATGTAATGCATCTGGAGAATTTTAACGGAGTAAGAAACTTACTTTTCGCAATATAAAATATATCAAAGTTATAGAATTTCTACAATATGTATACAATAGATACTTTAAAAATAATCTAATATTTATAGGTGTTGAGTACGGCTGTTTCATACTTTATGTTACTTCGCAGTTTTGGTTCGGATGAAACTTCTATAAAGTTATAATTGAATAAAATCGTAAATGTGTAATTAAAAAATATAACACTGAAAAGAATAAACAATACAATATTTAAAAATTGTGTGTAGAAACTTAAGCAATAATATGGTTCGTATATTATTATTTATTAATATATATACATACACATATATATATATATATATATGCGCGCGATCCTGTCCTGTTTTCACCCTGTTTTAGCAATACTACAAATATGCACCCCAACCAAAATACATTTGACACAGATTATCTATATTTGTCGCTTCCAAAATTAAATGATTAGTTTGTCCTTCGACGCTAAGATGTAACGCGATATTTTCTGCCTTTCTTCCAGGATATCTTATCAATCCTTTCAATCGTTGCTCAATGTTTTTTATATTTTCTA
Source organism: Tetramorium parvispinum (assembly GCA_011638315.1). Taxonomy (NCBI): domain Eukaryota; kingdom Metazoa; phylum Arthropoda; class Insecta; order Hymenoptera; family Formicidae; genus Tetramorium; species Tetramorium parvispinum. The sequence continues at coordinate 13,993 of VBVR01001001.1, read as the reverse complement.
CGGCCTGTAGCAAAAATTAATAGATTAGCCTCATGTCTTGCATAATTTAGTATAAAAAATATATTTGTTATACTTTTTCATTTGTTTTTTCAGCTGCATCAACAGGTTGATTCTTATTCCAACTAACGAGTGGATCATAGACAAAAGGTGTGAGTACACTCATCAATGTACTCGATTCTTGTCGAAGTACTCGCATAGTAATTTGACAAGCGCGTCTGAATGGTCCTTCAATTTTTAAAGGACCCATAGCATCTACCATATTATGTGTCAAGCGAAATGGTACTCGTTCAGGCCAATCAAAGAATTCGCCCTAAAATTATAAGTATATAATATTAATTAAGATAAATAAGATTAACAAGATGAGAAACAACGATTACATATTTCTATGATATGTGTGCTATGATGTGTTGACATGTATATAAAATATACGTGAGAAAATTATAAGATAAAATCTTAAGATAAAACTCGTTTTTCAAATTTCTATTTGCTAAGCATGAGATTTACCCTATTGAACAAGCAGTTGAAATCAACATGTACGCAATCTCCGCATGTAGAATCGAACAATATATTTTCTCCATGGCGATCACCAAGCCCAAGTATGTATCCCACCATAGACATGACAGCAGTAGTTCTAATATATGCTGTGCGAGCTTCATACCTTTTTCAAAAGTTAAATAATTGATATCTATATACATATACAGGATGTCCGAAATAAAAGTACCCATACGAAAGTTGGCGGTAGATCGGATCAAACCGAGAAGAAAAGTCATGTACCATTTTACAAAATTTGCAATAGTTATTGAGTTATTAATGATAATGTCTAAGCGAATAAGCGCGCGGAAAGTCGTAGGTAGGACGCGGCAAGCGACTGAGATCGGCAAGAGGCGGTATCATTGAGCAGCGAGCGCGAGCGCTCGTCCCGCGCCTCTTGCCGCTCGCCAACCGTCACTCAATGATACCGCCTCTTACCACGTCCTACCTATGACTTTTCGCGCGCTTATTCGCTTAGACATTATCATTAATAACTCAATAACTATTGCAAATTTTGTAAAATGGTACATGACTTTTCTTCTCGGTTTGACCCGATCTATTTTCGTGTGGGTACTTTTATTTCGGACACCCTGTATAGAATTCCGAAAAATATGAAATATATTTTATTGATACATACCATCCGTATGAATCGGGAAACATAATGCGAAACCAATCTCCGAATACAGGAGGATGTCGTGGTATTTGTTTCTTCAGAAATATTTGTCTCTTCTTTTCTAATGGATCTCTCGTATCTAATGAAAAGATAGAAATGAGATGAAAACATTTTTTTATGTTTGAACATTCTCAATGATTATGGCTTACCACACATCATCGCTTTAAGTTCCTTATTTGTAGGTGCAATACCTTTCTCCTTATATATATTTATAATAGTAGGTCGGAAACCAACGAGATTTGGTATCCATTCTATTAAACCACATTCTTCGTTTAACGGCACCACGCTCTGCAAATCAAGGAGAGTTAAGAATTCATTTAAATCAATCGAATCTGAACAGATTGTATTGCTAGCAAAGCGGCTTACGTATGTGCGTATATAAAGCCTCCTCTGTCGTGATTCTCTATCATTTTGAAGATATTTATTCACGATATCATTAAATTCCATCAATCTGAAATCTCTACGTAAATCATCTTTCGGCTTACACAGGAAGAGGTATTTTTTGCCATCTGATCCTCTCAGCGCGATTCGTCGCGGACGTTGAAGTGATGGCATTACTACGACGTTATCTTCTATTTTTGTTATATGTACCCATCTTCTATATAACATAAAATATATTGCGGTGTTAGAAGAAAAGAGAATCGTTTTTTTTATAATAAAATGAAATACATACAATAAAAATGGATTATGATTTTCAACTGAAGCGTTCTTGGATGGAAGATGTAGTTGTCTGAATTTCGTTGTTGGTACCATGATTGAGCTGAAATCTTTACTTGCAAGTAACCTCGGCAAATGTTTTGATAAATAACTTACAGATGTATTTAATGTTCCCTATTATAAAATCAAAAGAATTTTATTATAATATATATAATTCTTCAATTCTTGATATACATCACATGTATTCTTCCATTGTGATTAGTTTTCCTAATATTACAACTGAATAACTTACGTCTGGTATTGATTTATTAGATAATTCAATCAGTCTTTCCCAGAGTTTGTGGAAGTCTCTAATAAGTTTAAACATTTCTGATGTTTTTAACTGCGCATGATTTAAAATTTCTTGACATCGCTTTTGTCGTGCTGGATATGAAGACTGTAAAAGAAACAAAGCGTCTTTTATATTCTGCCAATCATATAAAAAATACTGTATATATTAATAAAATATAAAATACATTAAAAACTGATGCCATCATCCATAAGCAGTGTTGCGGATACGCTAAAATTAATTTCACTAAAATTGCGCAAAGAGTACTTTGCACTTGCGAAGATGGATGACAAATTCTCGATACAAGTTGACTAAATGCTGTCAGCCACATAAACGTCGGTAATCTCTGAAGGTAGACATCTGAAATGTAAAAAAATAATTCATACTCTTTGTTAATAGTATCAATTGTTTAATCATAAATCTTTTTTTTATTTAGTTCAAATGTAGATACCCATGATCTGAGTCATTCTTAATAAACGATCTTTACGAAGTTGAATAATTTCCGATGGAACGGAAGTGACTGTAGCACGAGAAGCGTTATCCAACCAGATGGTTAACATCTTAGGCATCGAATGATGGATATACTTGCAGCCATATTGCAGCGATTTGCCATAAAAATTCATCATGTGTATTTGCAAGTCTCTTGATTGAATAAACACATTAATGGTAAATTTATCAATTAACTTCAATCGTATCGTAACAAAAACAAATTGTATTGAAATAATGGAAATTTACCGTCTATTTCTATCTCTATCGTCTTCAGACATTCTCTCAACAATAGTATCGTAATACTGAGCACACGATACCCAAGTTTTTTCCCAACACCTCCATACTTCAATCGCTTCTTTATAGTTAATGATACAACCATCTGTATCGACGTTAAGAGTTTCATCGTTGTATTTTGCAAAGAGAAGCTTTGCCTGAAAGAAATACATATAAAATAATCATTTTCTGATGATCAATGAATTTTATCTTTTAATATTACAGACCTTTGCGAACTGTCTTCTTTCTTCGTTACAGTTTTCCACAGGTAATTGTTTGTAATATTGGGCTGGTTGAAAACAATTTGAAAAACAACGATTTAAAGTAGTAAAAGCATCTTCCTGACAACCCTTCTGCCAATATAATTGAGCTTGCTCTATGTATAATGATTGTGATGGACACCAATCACCGGCCGATAAAATATGCATGTATGCTTGTTGATGCAAGCCAGTCCTAATGAAAAAATTTATTTAACACAGGAATTACCAAAGATATGAAAGAAGTAATATATCGTATACGTACTTTCTAGCAATATTGGCACTTTTCAACCAGATTTTGCTAATTTCTTGCTTAAGCATTAAATTTTCTGTATTTTGAGTTTTTCGTTGTAATTGTACAGCTAAGTCTAAAGTAGCTCTGCGCATACTCAAAACAAATTCTACACCACGAGATGCTCTCAGTAATTGCCCACGTTTTTCCCATTCTTCCAGCATTGCTGGGAGGCCTTCTGCATTGTTCAATATTACTGAAGTTGCTTTATCAAATTCATTCAATATATGTAATCTGAAAATGATGTAACAAATACATTTCAATAATTTAAAGAGAATATAAATTACTAATACTTACTTCATAATGTACGAATAACTTTGCTGATAAGCTCCTGGTCGAGAAGCATCTTCTAACAATGATACTAAATTCTTTTTTAACGAGAGTAAATCTGGTTTTGTTCCCTTTATGAGATCATCTAGTAATACATGTTTTACATTTTTTTGTGACGATTCATCAAATCGGGAGAAATGAGCAAGTCTCCAAAAAAGCTCACGTTCTGTTATGAGAGGTTCTAATTCTGGCCTGTCATATTGAAAAAAATATAACTTTATAAATTTATTTAATTATATATTTAGTTACATATTTATTCGTACTATAATATTACCTGTTACTTAACAGACCCTCGGTAATGTGTTTGGCAGTGAACGGTTGATCCAAGCCAAGGTAACATTGAATCATACCTTGCAAATATGTATGCTTTGAATCTTTTGTTTGCATGAGTCTCTCGTAACACGTAGCTGCGTCCTAATCGAATTCCGAGATGAAATTTAAGAGTAAAATAAAAATTTTTAAGTACAATGCATAATTTGTCTAACAGTACCTGAAGTTGTCCATTAACTTCGTGAGCTAAAACTAATTGTTGCAAAGTAGGAGATTGATTTTGAGTTGCCAAAATACCAGATACTCCGTCTGGATCATCGAGTTGCGCATAAATTTTCTGTAATAGATAGTTCTATATTGTAAAACAAGAAATGTGTCATCGTTATCATGTTAAATCATGGAACATTACATACAGCGAGTAAACCACCTTCTTTTAATTCTGATAAACCTTTATTGCTAGATGCCATGTGTTGTTCTAAATACATTAATGCACGATGATATTCTCGTGAATGATAACAACCTTCTGCTACTACCAGACTGTCCAATTTATCGCAGAATTCTAAAAATATCAACAAAATAATTATATCAAATTTGATCTATACAATTTATATAAATTATCACAGTACATGATAAAATAGACATTTCTTATTACAAACTTTTCATCGCTTCATATCTATCATCTTGAAACAATCTTCGTTCTTTGAGCCATCTTTGCAAGTGATCCAATATACAAAAGATTATCTGTTCCGATCATACGAAAACATTTAATAATGATAATATTAAAATTTAATGTTAAATAAAATTATTAAAAAATTTATGCTAACTCGTGAGCAGCGTGTACGTCTAGTTTCTTCCGAAATTCTGTTATCATCAGCCTTTACATTCTGTCCATATCTAAGTGGTCGATGACGCAGAAGTTCAGGGTCTAGTACAGATTTCTGTCTAATATCGATCACAGCTAACATCTCTTCTCTAATCTTAACATGGTCTTCTTCTCCATTATTTGCGATTATGTATGCTGACAGATGAAAGCAACATGTACGTATATGTATATTAAAATTATTATCATTTAAAGATATAAAGATACTTTAACTTACACACAAGGTAAGGTAAACAAAATATTAATGTTTTTATATCCCGTTTAAATGCCAATTTACAAGTTTGTAATACATTATTGAGTGTTGTATCATGTACAGCATTAAACATACTGCATAGCCAGTTATAAGCCCAATTTTCAACTGACGAACCTGCTTCAGAACTATAAATTTTGGTATCAGTATAGATCAATGTCAGACGATAGTAGTTTGAAATTTCATATAAAAATTACCCGTAAATAGGATGCGAAAATTCATCATCATCACTGACAGTCGCTATCTTGTAATGCGAAGTCAAAAAGGGGATAATAATTTGTTGCGTTGTAGACGGTAAATTATTCCACAATTCATTATTTCGACCTTGCGGAGAAATATCATATGCCTTTAATATTTCCTAAAAAATGATCACATTGATAAACAGAATTGATTCTCTTTAGCAAATGCATATATATAACATGTATGTGGGAATTTATACCTGTATAGCAAGTGAAAAACAATCCATACTTTGACTGTTTTTTTGCATTTGAAAAGCCCGTACGTGTTCGGAAAGTAATGCACATGCAAATTCTTCATTCATGTTTGATATAAATTTACTATCGTCTATAATATAAAAAGAATTTTAAACGCATTTAGAAAGATACGAATTATTGTATTTATTATGCTAAAAATGTGAAATCTAGTACCTTTAGAAATAATTCTTCTTGGAAGAAGACTTGGTTCGATAGCTCCTAATTCTCCGAGACATTCTCCGTAACATAAACGGATAGATTCGTCCTTATCTTGACATCCGATTAACAGAGTATCTAATAACTTTAAAACATTGATACATTACAATCATATATGTATATGCGTAATGCATTTGTATAATATGTAATAATTATAAGCGTACTTCAACGATTAACGGATGAACATCGGTTTCGCTTAATATCATCTTGTTTAGTTCACTACGATGCTTCTCCAAAAACGTTTGCAAATGTTTCAGAGCTCTAATTCGCACTTCATCAGTTTCGTGTGTAATCCGTTTCAACCATAATTTTAAATTAGCATTAAATCCCTGAGGTCTAAGATTCAAGATTTTTATAAAATATACATATAAAAAATGTAAGTGAAATATACGTTAAAAATCGGGGTTTACCTTGCTTGTAAAATATGTGCTTTGACTATATCAGATATATGAGTGGGAACGTTCATATCATCTATAAAAAATAATTCTGAAATGTGATTATGTCCCTCATTATTCTGAACAATCAGAAACTCTAACATATTATTGACTTTTTCTGGAAATATTTTTTGCAGTGGCATTAATGATACGCATATTGTTGGAAACAGCGATCCCAAATCTTCAATAGCTATACTGGAAACAATATTTGAGAATTACCAATTTAGAATTAGCATTTTGTATATGTTAACTTGCAATTCTTCGACATACTTGTGAATAAATGCATCCCACGCATCACAAACCAAGCGTGAGAAGCCTGGTCTTTTAAATCCAAGCGAGGTTCGTAAGGTGGCTAAAATTTTATATCTAAGCGGAGTTAAGTAAGCAGCACCCATGTAGCGTATTAAGACGGCCAGTGAAGCAAGTGCAGATTGTTGTGTATGTTCATCTGATTTGGGACCGAGTTTTATATCAAAATTCACCAATATACCATGTAATCGTAGATTTAAATAGGATACCTATATGTATATATAATAATAATAAATACATACATACAATATTGCGATATAATTGATTAAACATAATAATTAAAATACTTACAACTTGCTCCTGAGTTCTAAATTTTCCTTTCTGATTAGTATCATATTCTGAGATAATTTCTAACAAGCTTATTATTCTTTCAGGCGAATCATAAAAATTTAACATAAGTTCTTCAAAAATTCCCTGCAAAATTATATATGTGTATATGGATTTCTAACAAATATTTCATCATATTTTTCACGTTATAAGATAAAAATGAAGAAAATTTAACAAAAATTGAAATTCTTTACCATAAAGGATTGTTTTGTAAGAAGTGCAAGACTAGTTTTCGTTAATCTTGTTACAAGTTTTAAACACTCTGTAGCTATTCGAAGAGGCGTTTCTAAGAATGCATAACTGCAAATATACTATAAAAAAAAGAAACATACAATTAAAATTATATTATATTAAGATAGTAAATCATTAAATACATAATATTACATACTGGAAAATATTCTTGAAGCATTTGGTTTAGGTCCATGCGTATCAATTCGGCTATATCATATAAAAGCACATTTGCTTTTGGTACTTCAACAATAATGGCAATTAAAAAACAGACCGCATAGTGACCATCCTTGTACAATAATTGACGTGATCCTTCATAGCCTATACATTTAGCGACGCGATGTACCGTAGTTGCCATATTATATGAAAAATGTATATAATTGCTAACAGCACGTTTCATTAGAAGCTGTAAAATAAATTAATAATGCAAAGAGATATTATAATTTGTATGCAACAATAAAATAATTACTTTCAAGACATCCTTTCGATAACGAATGTATAGAACTTTTGGAGTAACATTTAGAAAGTCGGCTATATCTCGATATGTAGTTGTGGCAGACGCCACAGCTGCGTGTGATGAATTTGGATGTGTTATTGTGATTAAAAATACGTCAATCATTCTCCTTTCTGTTAAATGTAATGGAACACTAAAATTATTAAATTAATTAGTTAATAGAGTTACCTGATATTTTCGTAAATTCATATCTGCGCGCGCGATATTAAAAATTTTTCATATCTTACCATACGAAATTTTTTGCAGTATCAAGTAATGTAGCATGTAAAGAATGATTTGATGTGTTCAATGCTGTCATAAGCGTATTCGCTATAACTTTAATTATTAGCTCAACATATTCATCTAAATCATTTGATACAGTATCCGGCAAACGCTCACTGTTATATTCCATTATAGCGATCTTGTTACTCAATAATTGCCCAATTACTGATGCAATGTTCGATCGAATCTCAATATTCTCATCGTATATATAAGGAAGCCATTTTTTCGTTACATCATTCGAATTAAATGATTTTATATGATTTGAAAACGAAAGAATACTATTAGAAATATGCAGACGTATGGAGGCATTAGTTGAAGAAAGTAGTTTGAAATATGCATTGAAAATGTGATCATAGGCACTTTGCAGACAATACATGTTGGATTTGATGTCTCTTGGTTTGTTTTCTGTACAGCATTCACAATGTATTCTCCATTTTTTATTATTTAACGATTCACTAAAAATAAATATTAATTAATTCATTATTTACAAGTATAACTATATTTATTAACAAAATACCTTAATAAAATTATTTTTCCTTTTCTAGACGAGATACAAGCTATATGGCCTAAGACTTCCGCAAGAGCCTCCTGTATTTCTATTTTCGTCGAAAGTAAGGCAGTGTTTAAAACATAGTGGTTAATGTCTTCCAACTTTATGTTTGTATCATTTAATAATAATACACAATGTCTATAATTTTACAATTAATAAGTACATGTCATTTAAAATTGTGTAACAGAATTATAAGACATAAAACACAACACTTACGATACTGCTGCAACAGCTATTTGCATTTCAGCATTCGATATACACGTGCGTAATAATTTTAATCTTTCTTTTCCACTGCCGTATATGCATAAAGTTTCAAGACATTCTGATCTTGTTTTAATATTAAGAGATTTTGCTTTTTGCACCATTTTTTGGCTGATGTCCATAGAGCCTTTGAAATCTTGTGTAAATGGTAATGCCAATATTGATTGCAACAAAACTTTATTTGATTCATTGTGAGCCATTAAACTCATTAAAATTTCAAAAATAATGTGCTGATTTTGACATTTGTCAGAATTCAAGTTTTGTATGAGAATTTTTAATAAGTCATTTAAGTCGTTTTCGTACAGTTTAACTTGAATTTTCTCTTTCTCTAGCCATAATTGTAATAAAGATGAGGCTTTAATAATATGTGACACTTCGGTAAATTTTTCAGCTTCCATAAAATTCATTAATTCCATTCTTAATAATTTCCATGGCTCACTGATATTTGTTACAAGAACATTTTTATCTGGTGTAACAGCTTGTCGAATATCGATAAAAACGAATTGTATGCAAATCTTAATAATAGTCTGAAATAAATACAAATTATTAAATATAAAAATAATTTAAAAATAGAAAATATTATAAAACATACGATTATGATTACTAACTGGACAATATACAAAGTAATTTAAAAGCTTTTTAGTTTCTAAAATAGTAGAACATCGTGGTTCTACTATTAAATATTGTTTAATTTTGTGACACGCTACTTCTTCTAATTTCTTCATTGGTTCAATTCTTACACCATACGCTGAAAATATATAATAATTTATAAAACGTATTTAAGAAGATCTATAAACTGAAATATAATAGAAGAAGATACTTACTAACAAATTCCGAAGCTATAAAATTGATAATTTGAAAACACAGATCTGTCATGTTAATAGAAACGCGTGATAATTGTATTAAACGTATCAACGTTTCTGCAAATTGAGATAACATATGTATAGGTAGATGATCTCCACTAATCCAAGTTGGAAGACTTTTTACTATTTCTAAGCTGTACACAATTAAACTCGTACATTTCTAAAAAAATTCAATTTTTAAATACAATACAAATCTAATATAAAAATTTCATTCACTTACATTGTCACGAATAATACAGTTCTCCATTATTTCTGTGAACAATTTTAAAGCTTCGATTTTTAAATTTGGAGGAAAATTAATCAGGATTGTCATTATTCTATCCCATAATTTCATTTCATCCCAAACTGAAACACCAGTTTTTGTAATTATCTGTAAATACAAATATCATCGGGTTATTCAAAATCAATGTTATTGAAAAAACTTTTTATTATAAAATCTGTTAGAAAAATAAAACCTTCAATAAAGATGTTTGAATCGATGGTACGTCTGACAATTTAATTTTTACAGGAAATGGTGTCAAGTCCAAATTCTCTATAATATCCTTTTCTGTCTGAAACTTTGAGAGAGTTTTTTCTTCTGTGGCACTTGCATAAAACTCTGATATTTCTATAGAGAAAATGTAATATGTTTTATCAGTAAAAAATATATTTAATCATGTTTTATTTTATCATATATTGGTTCATTGGTAATTCATTATTACATACCATCGAATATACTCAGATACTCTGAAGTAATGGTCTCAAACATTGTCATGTGATGTCTTGATAATATTCTGAGCATACAAGCTTGCACTTCAATGCTATTTGAAAGCACCACATTGCTCGACGGTTTACAGACCAAATAAAACATTGTGCCGAATAACCAGGTTGTAAATGCTGAAAATACATAGATGAATATATCATGAAGTACAGTTTTTGGCAATATTATATATCTTACAAATATTAATACCTGCATACTGTTGTTGTAAAGTAACATCTGTAGCTGCGCCATTACTAAACGGTGGAACTAATACAGTGGTCAAAGTAGAAGATCTTTTCAATAAAGACTCTAGAAGAGAACAGAGCATCTGCTCTGTTGGAGGATTCTCTAGATCAGAAAATATCGCTATTATTGGACTGTTGATAAATTTCCATACCGAGTCTGCCCCTGTTATCCTACAAGAGAAGATTTGTTGTAAAAATATACTTGTCTATTGCATTATCTTGTGACCAAAACATACAAAATGATTTGTTAATCTTTAAAAAAGATAAGTCACTTTGATACACAAAAATAATTATCTAGATATTACGTTTGGTTTCTATTATGCAGCTAATTGGATGAAATGTAGTTCTGGATATTGTTATATTTATAAGAATAGAAGCTTATACTTACGTGTTACTATCTTGAGTATTCGCAGAATCGTTATTTTCCATTATGTACAAAATTGTAAATAAATTACATGTGATGTGAATTCAATCCCAAATTAGATCTTAAAGGACTCTTCTCTTTTCTAAATTCATCGAATCACAGATCCACAAGTTTTTCCACAGATCCTTATATCAACTGCGCAAATTCTTTACTGTTCTTGAGTAAAAAAATGTATTGTACTATCTTCACGCACGCAAATTATCAAGTTGAAAAATAAATTTGTAATTGAACCTTTCGCGGTTATTCGAAATCTCATTAAAGCCGTGTTGACATTACAGTTCAACAAGTACACTGCACGTAGAAACATAAACGTATTTCACATAATAATTTAATTTACAGAAAAATATTTACACGAATACTGATAGAAAGTATACTGATAGGAGATGAAATTTATGTATTCTGTTCTCTATTAAATACATCTTATTCAACAGCTTCGACAACTGTTAATTGTAACTATTCACTGTAAAATCATTAATCTTCTCTTTTTTTCTCGTTATCAATGGAGTGACAACCGAGCTGTACCGAACCTCAATGAAAATTTGTACGAGCTCAACGGAACCAACGCCGAAACAGTTGAAACACCGCGAACCGCGTTTCGCACGCCTTCCAAATGTTTACGCGTTTCTTTGCGTTCCGAAACTCACGAAGAAAAAGTTCAAACGGTGTGCATAATCCCCGAATATCGCACCAGCGACTCGCGATCGCGATCGCGATTCAGTTTGCGTCTCTTCAGCAATTAGAAAAGAGCCATCTTTTTTAGTCTCAAGAATTAGAAAAACATGAAAAATAAGTTAAACCGAAATTAAAGTTAATCTGTCGTGATAAAAATGGACATTAAAGACGCAAACGCAATCGCGATCGCGCGAACATGTGATTCGGGCATAACCTCTCGGAGTGCCGGAAGTGCAGACGAGAGCTCCTGGAGCTGCACTCACGGCGCACCTGCGCGCGCGGCGCGCACGCGCAGGCGCGATCAGCTGTTTCCGTCTAGTCACGACGTGTCTCGCGCGCGGGCGGCCGTGCGTGCGTGTGTGCCGTTCATAATGTTTTTCACGCGCGTGCCGATAACACTCCGCGCGACAATCCGCGTCGCGTTTCCGGCCAATTAAAGTTCCTCTCGGGCCTCCCCGATTTCGAGGTTCTTCCCACCCCCTCCGCCGCGTCTCCTCCCCAGATGAGCGATCCGCGATCCCGCACGGCGCCGGAAGCTTTTCGATAATACACCACGTCAGATTTTCGCGGTAGCGACGGTGGGTGGTGCGGTGTGGTAAACGTGATACGCGGCGGCGGTGATGGTGGTAGTGCCGTCGTCGTCGACGTCGCTCGTCGTCGGTAGCAGTACTGTGCCCGTGCCCGCGCTCCGTTCGAGAGCGACGACGTGTGCGATAGGAAGCCGCCCCTGATGCGGCGGACAGTCACGCCGGCGTCTCGTAAAAGGAGAGGATGAGGCCCCGCGTGTTCTGCGTGTACTGGGCGCTGCTCCTGATATCGACGGTGTCCAGGTAAGGCGCCGATCCGCGTATTCGAACGTGGCGAATCGATCGACGTCGCCAGTCTCGCGACGTGCAATCTCGTTCACGGTCGTATTCGAGAATGCGAATTCTTGCGCAAGCCTCGCTCTCTTTTTCGCATCCCTGAAATGGGAGCGAATCCAAGGTTTCTGCGAGCCGAGTGACCGTAGATATCGCGCGATGCGTTTGAAATGTTTTGGAGCAAGGATTCCGACGAAATTAAGTTAACTCGTGTATTTGTATATTTTTCATAGTTACTCCATAGTTACACAGCGTTATTTCTTTTATGAATATTAAAACGGCAACTTGATCGTTGAATTTTGAATTAAATTCTCGCTGTGATTGCTAAATTGGATTTTAGATAATAAGCTATCTCAGAAAATCTCGTAAAACTCGATTGTCTGTCGGCGGAGAAGCGTAACCGATCTTTCTTATGAAGCTTTTGTAAGAGATAATTGCTGAGTTTTGCATTATGCAACATTGACGCGATGTTACCGCCGGACAATAAACTTCTTTTTGTTGCAGTGGACTTCTGTTTCTAATAGTAGCTTCGGAGAGCGCACAAACCAAAGATTCCTTTTTCCATCCTGAGAAGAATGAGACTTACGGGGCTTACAGTAACGTTACGCTCAATTACGAGGACAATGAAAGTTTTGAATCTTCGTCTATACTGGATGCTGAAATTGGAGCGCTAAAGACTAATCAGAACAATTTGTATGGCCAGGTAAAACCGTTATACAGTTTTTATTGTAATATAAGAAGGACATTTATTTACTATGTATATAATATTTAAAGAATATTTGTTTCATATTGTCAAAATATAATAGTAAATAATATGTACATCATTAGTATAAATATAATAATGCATTATATGTGTGTAATAATGATATATATGTAAGAACGTTTAAATAAATTTTTTTCTCTATTTTTTATTTGCATATACATATAGTTTATTTCATATATTTTTTACATTATGTTACAGACACAGCAAGAACCTACAGTTGCTGCTAGTTTCGAGACAGTTACTAATGAGGATGCTGAAGAGAAAAAAGATATTGATATTTTAGCCGAGAGTCTCACGCAACAACCTAATCTTTCTCAAGGGTAAGTTTGTGCACATAATTGCTTTATTTTTTAATAAACAAGTTATTTCGAATAACAGTTATAGAGGAATATAAATTGACCATTATCGTGTATGCGTGTATGTATATAAAAGTAAACCTGTTATTATTTTTATCTAGATAATCAATACAAACTGCCTAGTAAATGCGGTAATATGTGTTTGTTACATTTATCGATCATTTTATTATATTATATACATACAAAAATATTTTCCTTTTTATTATTTGAAAACATTTGTGCTTAGCAGTAAATTTATTATTGTGCATAAGTACAATATCATAATTTA
>VBVR01001000.1:0-36488 GCA_011638315.1 Tetramorium parvispinum | reverse complement strand
TATTTATTTAATTTATGAATATTATTTATTTAGCGTTTTAATATATGTAACATTTATATTTAATATTATTTATATATTTTTTCATACGCACATACGCAGTCGAAATATAAGCCGAATGTTAACGAATTTTACCGGAACGTGCCGATGTGAGACGAGTGCCCTCTTGCCCCGAATCAGACTCCCCCTTACCGAGAGTAGCAGCTTATGCTCCGTCTATATATGTCTATGGATACGGCCTTTAGGGCTAAAACATGGAGGTAGGAATATCAGGAGGGAGCATAAGATACTTTTCTAGACGAGTGGGATGGGAACAGAGACGTGGGACGACGACCATATTGGTAGGAGAAAGATAACCTCCGAATTTTAGAGGCTATCTTTCTCCTTCCAATATGGTCGCCATCTTGAGCGGTCAATCTTCGTCCCACGTCTCATGCTTCAACCCCGCGAATTTAGGCTCTCTCCTGTTATTCCTACCTCCATGGGCTAAAATTTCAATATTAAATGTTACTAGACTCAGGAATGATTTTTCTGAGTTGCCAACACTGACGCAGTCTGTATCGCTGCATGGACTTCGCATTGTGCCGATAGTGGGCACAGTTGTGGCGAAACGCTGAGGAATTCTTTCGGAGTGTCGTGCAAACTGGTGCAAACTGCGCTCCATGCGATGACTCATGACAATATATGGCAGCGATTTTTGAACCTTTAGCCTCGCTGAGACATTTATATAGAGATACGGATACCGATCTCCTAAAAGGATAATCGTTTCGATATTCCAGAGTGCGTTCTATTCGACACTCCACGCGCGTTGTGCGTCCTTTCATAACTGACATTTCGTTGCCGAGCAGCAGCAGAAGACAGGATGGACGTCCTGAACAAGCTTCGCAATACAGTCAGCAACACCATCAGCAATACCGTCCAAAACACGGCGTACGGCCTGTCGCAGCTGTCCAGCGTTCTACCTGGCAATCCAGTCACCAGGGAGTTCGAGGCGACCGCTCATGTGGCGAGCGCAGGACCAGGATTGCTGTGGAAGATCTACAGCGGCTACAAGAAGTCCACCAAGCAGGAGGCGGCGATCTTCGTCTTCGAGAAGCGTATGTTGGAGAGATGGTCCTCCAAGACAGATCGGGAACTTGTGCTGGAGACCCTGAAGCGGGGCGTGATGCAGTTGACCAAGTTGAGGCACCCGCAGGTTCTGACCGTGCAGCATCCGCTAGAGGAGTCGCGAGACAGTCTGGCCTTTGCGACCGAGCCAGTGTTTGCTAGTTTGGCTAATGTACTAGGTAGACGACATGCAAACTTTGTGTTATCTAAGTCTAAGTAAATTCTATACTTTTATATATTTTTTATTATTCTATATATCTTACAGAGATTGATCATGGAGTAGCATGTTCATTACAGTTTTATATTTTTCAAGATTATAGAGCTTGTAAAGTGAAAATCTTACAGATTAGACTCATAAAATTAATCTGCATTAATGTAGACATTATTTGAGAATTCGGTTCACGTTTAGTACTCTATAAATTTTCAGCATTATCAATATATTTCATATTTTATATTATTTTCTACTACTTTCTCTTTGCAGAATTTAAATTTAGTTGTATATTCTATTTGAATTTACTTGTACATGTAGCATCGATATTTACATATGAAATATTGTAGGTAATTGTGAAAATATACCTCAACCGACTCTGACAAACTTGAAGGATTATAAGCTGCACGACATAGAGATTCGGTATGGATTACTGCAATTGGGAGAAGGTCTAGCGTTTTTACACAGTGATGTAAAACTGTTGCATAGAAATTTTTGTCCAGAATCGATTGTTATCAATGTTCATGGAGCTTGGAAGATATTTGGTTTTGACTTTTGTGCCTTAAATCAAAATTCAGATAGTAAACAGGTACGAGCTTCATCAAGTGATAAGTACATTTGTTGGCTATATCTTATCACAATAAATTGAAGAATACGATGCAGATAATTATACTGTCTATATTTTATAATTTAAAGTAGATTTATTTAACAATTATTAAATTATTTATTCACAAACTAACTATTTAAGTCGATTATTGTGCATTTTCAGCCATCGTGGTCTTATCTAGAATATGATTCTACACTCCCGGCGGTTGTACAACCTCAGTTAAATTATCAAGCGCCCGAGTGCATATTAGCGAGTAGCAACGGACCACCTAGCGATATTTTTGCCTTAGGCATGCTGATATACACGATACATTCCTCGGAACATCAACCACTGCTAGAAACTCGTAATGATTTAGGAAAATGCCGACGTTTCTTGGAAAATTTCAAAGGATCTAATGTATCAGCAAAGCTTCTTCCAATCCCTGAGACTCTGAGAGATACTGTAAAGCTCATGCTGAGTCATAGTCCTGAATTGCGATTAGATGCTCATCAATTTATCAAGGTAGTTTATTTCTTTTTTCTTTAATTTGTATTTATTTTGTATGAAATACGTTAAATAAAAAAAATTGTTTAAAATACTTGAGAATATAAGAAAAAAAATTCTTAAAGTAATGACATTTACTCCATTATAAATTGTTGTAGATCGAGTATTTCACAGACATTGGCGTTAAGACGTTAAATTACTTGGATAAATTATTTCAATGGGATAATCTGCAAAAGTCGCGATTTTACAAAGGTCTTCCACAACTATTAAAACAATTGCCACATAGAGTTGTTCTGCATAGAGTATTACCTGCTCTTTACAAGGAATTAGTTAACCCACCTATGATACCGTTTGTATTGCCGAGCATTTTACAAGTAATGGAGGTTACCGAGGTAGAGGAATTCCGTGAGCATATTCTACCTAATCTAAAACCTGTTCTTGCTTTAGAAGACCCGCCACAAGTAAGTATACATTTTCTCACAGTGAAGTAAGAAAATGTTTAATAAATTAAAAATGATAAAATATTTGTTTAACAAAATGTTTTTCTTTTATAGATTAGTCTGGTTCTCATGCAACAAGTAAATTTATTATTGAAATTATGTCCTACCGATGTTATTAAGACCGACATAGTGCCTATGTTACTACGTGCACTGGATTCCGAATGGGAACAGCTTCAAGAACTCTGCTTATCGGCTCTACCGAGTATAGCGACAATGATTGAGGGACCAGCTATAAAAAATGCCATACTTCCGCGGATGAAAAAGATATGTTTGCTTCCGGGAAAGAAGTCTAGTCTTGGAGTGCGCGTTAATTGCTTGCTATGTCTCGCGAAAATGTTGCCAAATTTCGATCGCTGGCTGGTATTTGATCAAATATTACCGTTTCTTCAGGATATTCCTCATTCTGGTGAACCAGCAATTTTAATGGCTATTATAGGTAATATTTTAAAAATAATTATATATTTTTTGCAGTTTGTCCAATTTTGCTCTGAAAAAAGTTAATACAAATATTTTTTTATGTTAGGTATTTACAGAATGTTGCTTACTCACGGCAAGCTAGGTATGGGCAAAGAAATATTGGCGACAAAAGTATTACCATTTCTATTGCCTCTCTGCATAGAACAAAATCTTAGCATGTCGCAATACGAGACACTTTCTACGTTAGTTGTCGATATGATAAATCTAGTAACCAGCGAGCATCGAGAGGCATTACGACAATTGGATGCGGTGCGTCGTGAGACGCAACAACTCGATCAGGCACTTTCTCAAGTCACATCACCCACTTTTATGCAAAACAACAGTCTAAGTGACATTAATCTAACGTCTCAAGTTCTATCCCCGAACGCTAATACTAAAACAGTAAATATTGAAAATGGATTAACCATCGAGGACAAATACAGGTTTGTCTCAGCTATTTCAGAAACTTCATATTTTGTTTGACATTGCTATATTATACATTAATGAATTCTTTCCAGATTAATTCAACAACAAGAAACACATCAAAGATTACAATCTCAATCTCAATCTATATTGACTCCGAAAGCTGCACCGCAACCTGTAAAGTCGCAACCGAAGGATTTAACTGCGACTTTGCTAAAAAATAATCTAGACGAACTAAATCTGTCTATGTCAAGATCGACTATGTCACAACCGGATTACTCAGCTACTAAAAATACATATAAATATAACGATATCGGGCTAACACAACCGCAATTTGTAACGTCTCCGACGCTTAATTCGCAAACAATATCAAATAGGCCAATGAATTGGAATTCCAATGGAATGAACATACCCATGAACTGGAACTCGCCACAATCCACCCTGATGTGGAATTCTATCACTCCCCAAAATAATGTAAATTTCACTGCACAACCAGAAGTTAAACCAAACTTAAACTTTCCCGGAGTCTTGCAGCCTCTTATGTCGCCCACTAATACGCAAACCAATGCGGACAAACCTAATTCATCCACGCAAGATATCATGGATTTGCTTAGTTAATAGGTTTAAATATTTATGAAAGCAGCTATGGAATAAAAGAAACAGCTACGTTATTTCAATATGATCAATATAAAAACGCTACAGTGATTGTAATATATATTCTTTTGTCTAGCATTATCGAAGATGAAAGTCAGCATTATAGAATAAGGAATCGTAAAAAAAGAAGTAAATCATCTTTTGTATCAACAATCAAAGATGTGCAAAGATTGCAATATTAGACCAATATTAAATAACAATTTTATTGCATATTTTATATTGAGGCTATTTTGTGTAGAATAATTAAATTGCAGGTCTTAAGGAATCTTGGAGAACAAAAAAATTATTACCGAAGGAAAACATATTCACTTAGCATTAATATGCTTCTATAATGTTCTCGAAAATGAACATTCGTCTTCTATATTTTTTTTGTCTCCAGCACTTAAGATATACAGTCGAACTTTATAAATGGTCCTGTATAAAACTTGTCATATATGTATATTCCATCTACATTTCTTTAATAATGTTATCGCTAACTAGAAAAGTTTATATATGTTATAATTCTTCTTTGAATCTTTCGTTACTTCTATTGTATACTTCCTGTTTTAATATTTATAAATCATTAAATCTATTAGATATATTTATAAAGAGTCGACAAATGCTATATAAATAGAGTGATTTTTCAGATAACATTAAACCGTATGCTAAGTATGAAATTTATTACAAGTTACTACGAATGCTGAAAAGTAGTAACATTAAATGTGATAATAAAGTGGAAGTCACAGTCTTTTATACAGAAACGCATGTTTTTATCGTGATTTAATTCGCCATATTTCCTCACGCTTCGATGTACATATAACTTGCCTGCAGGATAAGGAAACCCTAATGTAAGAATTATTTAATAAAGACATTGCTCATGAAAATAATTCAGGATTGTGAACCGCCGTTTGCATTCTATATTGCACGATTTATAATAACGGATGTATATATTAATCTGTAAACTGTATTAACACAACTATCATCTGTTAGTTATCTATTTTTATTGTAATATATTGTATCATCAAGCTCTGCAGAAACAAAGTTTATTTTATAATATATTTCTGTATGAAATAACAAAATATTGTATATGTTACAAATGGTCAATATAATGCATTAATTTTATTCGAAATATTGTGTATGTGAAATTACGTGTACGTGAATCTGTTCGTAAATTACTACGTAAATATCTTTAGTCGTATATGCAATTGTTATTTTGAAGCAAGTGTTCGCATAAAGCTGCAAAAAGAGAAAATAAATTATATGTATTGTAATATCAGATCTATTTGTTATTTATTTCGTTGTTATGTTTGATTGTTAATGATTACTGTTTAATCTAATAAAACTGCTTGAAACATTACTGCTTAAAATGCTCCAAATTTTTCAACTTATAATTGCCTTTCTCCATTATTAATTGTAATATTATTAATTATTACTTGCAAAATATAAAAATGTGTTTTTGATACAAAAACTCTATAATTATTATTAAATAGCTGAAATTCTTATACAAAGATTATAAAACTTTGTCATCATCGATATCTATATAACTTCCATCATAATTAATAATTTGATCTTCTCATATTTCTTACATAAAAAAAGAGTTCGGAAATCATTAAAAGCTCTTAAAATTTTCTTTTCACCCAAGTTAAATTTTTTTAATCTGTGCAATGGTTTTCCCTGCAATTGACTGCGAGTATGCAGTGGGCGATGCTGATCTACAACAAGAAACAAGGGTTTGCGTTGAAAAGGGACATTCACCCTATAGTTGTTGTCCGTCATAAAGAACCACCGATTCCTTTGTTCTCGGAACACCGCGCAATTAGGTTTCCGCCGATAGTCGTGCGTGTGCAGCGGTGGAGAAATGCCGGAGGTATCGATTATTCAAGCTGTACTATCGTCGCCGTCGAGAAGTACAAGAAGAAGTGCCGGGATAAAGAGAACGCTTCTCCGTCGAACAGACAGATAATAAGTAGGAAAGATTCAACACAGACAAAAAGAGAAGGGTTTTTTAAATAAAAAGGCTGCAGTCGTTAATTGGCTGTGTATGCCTCTCTGCAACGACCCTCCATTCTCTTTCGACTTGCAGCTACGAAGGGCTGCGCAGAAGTGGTTCGCGCCCCGGGTAGTTAAGCACTCTAACCCTCGTTTGTTTGAACATTATTCGCGATAATTACTCGACGTGTCTCGTTACCCAATGATTTATTAAGAAATAAGAAATATGGAATTCTGAAGAAAATATTCTCTTGTGCGCTATTACGTCCCTCTTTTCAATCCTGTAATTCATTTATAAAACGAATCTTTGCAATATATAATCTCGTTTATAAAAACAAGATAAAAAGACGACTGTACAGAAAAAAATATATTGATCGAAGAAAAAGAAAATTTAAAGAATATTTAATAATTTCTGTTAACATATCTTTCTCTTTTCATACAAAAATATGGGAACATTAAATTAAATATAACAGAAGTTATGCAAATATCGAAAATAACAACACCTTTTAAAAATATTCTTTTTCTTTATAAAAATATAATAGTTCCCTGCATATCTTTAATACATAATTTGAAACGAATAGATAAATAAAATTAATATATATGATATAATATACGTATATACATATATTATATAATATAATTTAATATCTTTGCTAAAAATATTGCTAATATAATAACATTAATGGAATTAATTTACGTGTATAGAATCAATTAGGCTAAGCGTATTTAAGCGTTAAAAATAAATTGCTTATTAAAAACAGAAAAAGAATATAATTGAAATTTAATCTGAGACTTAAATCAACTTGATTCAATTAAATTGTTTAATAATATATTAAAACTTATATAAAATAATATTTCATTATACACATATATACATATATTCATGATTTAGCTATACTGCATTATATACCCTTAGAATATCCTACTATCATTACAGATGATAAAAGAAGATTTATACGTCTGACATCTACATTTAATGTACAAATTATTCTCTTTTCCCCTCTCGAAACATATATTGGTCTTCCCGTATTACCAACACTACCCTTCGCTTTCTTAGCGCCGATATTGCTCAAAACCACTCCCGACTTTGGCGCCTTCGCAATCATCTCTACACCGTTCCTTCGGATATCGAATCACTACCCTCCCTCAGCGAAATAGCCCTTACGTTCCGACTCCGAAAACACGCAACGGCGTAACGCGCCGTGTATAGATCGGGCATTCATTCATAGAAGCCAACCTTCTGTCATAATGCTCACCCCCAAGGCGCACCCCGTCGAACGGGGGTGCAAGCGGGGGTGCGGCGGCAGCGGCGGCGGCAGCGGCGGCGGCGGCGGCGGTGGCGGCGATTCGACCCCATCCAACACAGGGAAAGAGGGGTGGCCGGCGACCCCGGCTTTAGTCGCGATGTGCGCGTCGCCCCATCGCAGTTGCTCCCTGTTTCGCATTTCCGCGGGATCCCTCGCCGACGAGCAAAAAACTCGCGTCGTAAATCTCCTTCTGATCTTACGGAACGATTCAAAACGAGAGGGTTGTAGTGATACCCGAACAATTCCATCTGACTATTGCGAGGAAAAATAGAATTTAAGTTGTTTAATTCTCGAACTCGGTTTCTGGCTGTTTAGTGTTTAGTTTCAATCTTCACGGTATCGTTAGCATCGTAGTGTTGACAACAACTTTAAGGAAACGACCGTGAAATATGAGCGAAAGCGTCTATATCTTCTCGTGTTAACTAGAGAAATGCACACGTTGTGCATTTCAGCAGTAAACTTACTTTGAAAGATTTAATAAATAAATAAAGAAATAGAAGTAGAAGTAAAAGTAACTTCTAGTTTACTAGTTTACTAAAGAAAGAGGACAAAGGGACCGGGAGAAAACGAAACGAAGTAAGAATAGTGTGTCGGTTTCTTAGCGTCCCGACTCTCATAAACATCGTCGGCATTCTCCCTCGACGGGAGGGTAATTTCGTGTCCGTCGGAGGGTCGACCCTCGGAGCAGCGCGGGGATGCGCGCGAGGGTGCTTGTGCGGCGTGGATAGGCGAGCCGGCAATTTCGCGTGTGGCTCTCGATATCGATTCTAGAAGGCCGCCGCCACCGTCGGAGTAATCGCGCACCCCCTTCGTCGTCCTTCGGTCGGCAAAACTGCCGCTCGTTGACATCGTCGTCGTCAATACGCGGAGGGGGGATCAATGAGAGGCAAGATCGATCGATCGGGTCGGAGAGCCGACGATCGAATTCATCTGTATTATCCTACCCGGTGTGGAAAAGATCTCTACCGATCTGCGATCTGCGATTAATCCACGGAGAAGATGAGGACTGAATCGGGATAGAAGCATTGCGTAAGCGAAGCACGTTAACTTTTAAACAACATAAATATTGGAAAGACACCGTAAAGACGTTTCGAAAGTATTTTAATTAAAATTAGAATATGTATTGCACATATTTGAGCCGTTTGAAAACATCTTTTACACATCTTCTACGTTGCTTTTAAAAAATATTCAAAAATGTTTGATAATATCTTGATGAAGATCATTGGATTAATCAAATATAAATTTAGAAGAATTAATAAATATAATTTAAAAATAAATGATGGATGATTTTAATTTTCAACAGAAAATATTTTAAATCTAGAAATTTAAAAGCGATTGCTTGGCAGCATCACTGCATTGTTCATTAATATGATGCTAACTTTTTAATTAAATTATTTTTTTATTAGAAAATATTATTGTAAATTAGACTTTAATTTGTGGAAAACATTTGATTGAAGACATTTAGTTGAATAGGAAAATATTAATGCTTAATGTCGTAATTTTATAACTATTTAAAAAATATTTTTCATGTTTGATAAAATTTACTAATTCAATTATTCAATAATTTTTTATCAATTCACAAAAAAGATTTCTTTAAAAAATTACCAAAAACTTATTTTAAACCATAAATTGTCGATGCATCTTGTGCATGTTTCACGATTGTTACTGCGAGAGTGCTCAGTGTTGCCCTATCGTCGCGCCTCCGGCAGAGGGGCGATGTTTATCTGCGATATATCAATGTTAATCACCACTACGCGTGTTCGTTGCGATAAGCAATACGTATCTGTCTGTGTGAGGTCGGTAATCTCTTTTGCACGCAGCAACGAAGTCATTATTCCAATTGCATAATCGATCCAAATACCACTTTCTACCATTCCGACACGTGGACTGTCCACATTGGGCATCATCTGTCATCTTCACATGCCATTATAAGTACTTAAAAGCAAATGCAAAATAAATTTGTACCAGTAACGACTTTCTTTCGTTAATCAAGAATTACATAATATCATAATAATCAGGTATTACGTAATAAGAGAATTTTCTTTTTCTTTTTTTCTTGCACAGAGAAGCAAACAGAAATGATAAAAAAGTTAAAAGTTAAAAGTTAAAAGTACTAATAACATATAAGAAATTCTCTTTTCGTCGATTTTGATTTCTAATTTCCTCGCTTGAACAATAACATTATTTTAGAACATAATAATCAATTTCTCTATAATATTATATTCTAAATATCTGTAATAGAATCTAATAGAAATGTTATTATATGTTATATTTTTATGATTTTTCAAATGAGGTATTTTAACAGGAAAAAGTTTACGCATGGATCGCGTTTTCTCATAAATTACCAGGGGAACGCGAATAGCGAGAAATCTCGATTTTAACGAGCACATTTATGGAAGGGTCCAGCATCCATCCATTTTTGTTTCGCGTGAAAAGAATCCTCAGGGGGCTCGAGACACCCCACGGAGACCAGTCAGGTCTTTCACAGATATGCGCAAATATTTTGTGGACATAGGTGATATCGGAAAACGATTTAGACGAACATCGCACAGTTCGCAGTTAGTTAACTAGCTAAAATTGAATATAAAATTAAGTACAAGCAAAAATGTTTTAACAATTATTAATATCTCTCACTTATTAATGTTACGTTATTATTGCCTTCGAAATCAGTTTATAAAAAATAAGCTGTGTGTGTGTGTGTGTGTGTGTGTATCGTAAATTATATTCATGCAAAAAATACCTATAATAAAAATTATTTTAAAAAGTATTCCATATACAGCATAAAAACTTATGCAAAAATTTACATTATTGCAGATTATGCAATATAAGAAAATTGTGATTTTTATTAGTTATTATTTTAAATGCGCGAAAATAAAACTCTACTCCATTTTATTCTATATTTATACAAATTACATTTGTAAATGTTAATTGTGCTATTTTTCTATTAGCATTGCGAATATCATGCTAGACGCGAAATATCGCATCCCCTAATGCGGTCGGCGTCGTACACACAGACGCGTATGTGCGTTTTCTGAAACGGTGCATGCTGTAGGGACGCGGCCGATCGATACGGACGGGAAAGGACGATGCCCGATTTCGATTTCCCTCCGAGAAGCGATGTGGGGTCACCCTAAGGGTGCAACACGTGCAATTATACGAGGCTGAAGATTTTCAGAAGCGGGGGTGCGAAACGCACGCATGCCGGTAACTTTGATCGTTGGTCCAAAGCAAAATTATGCTGCTACAGACCAGCATTAACTTATTTGCATTTGGGAAGTAAATCGACGATGAGTCTTGCATTAAATATAATCAGAGTTAGAGAATGAATTTTTTAATTATTAAAAATATTAATTTTATATTAAACAACTTTATTTCTTAATAAAAATTAAGATCGAAGTAAATAAATAAAAACTCTAAATATTTGGAAGATAATTTTAGAAGGATTTAATTACCATGCTCAAAATTAAAATAATATTATTAGTCAAGCAAAAGAATTAGAAATTAATATTTGCGAAAAGAGTATTACGTTATCAATAATTTAATTAGTTTTTATAATTTTTTTTATATATACAAAGAAGTAGAAATTTCCTATTTTCCGATGTAAAAATTTATTTATGGATAAAAAATTGTACTAAGATAAAATTATCAAAATTAAAATTACAAATGCTGTTAAATTATATTAAAGTGTCTTAATATTTAATGTAAACTACAGCCCCAATAAACAACTTTTTGGGGCACATAATATATGAATGTTGCATGTTCGATAGTTATCATCGGGGTTAAAAATATTTCAGGACCTTTACGGAAACGTTTATTATTCCGACGTAATCTAGGTTACTCTGGTTTATTTTCTTTGAACGTAATCTAGTATGCTCTACTTTAGTTCAACTTATTTCGTATCGGCAACGTTAGTCTAATTTATTTAGTTCATATTTAATGACTGTCTAAACTTATGCGCTTTTTATTATCTTTAACAGACTAGAGACGCAGATTTTTTTTATATTTTCCGGGGCACCGAAATATCTCGGTTAGGCCCTGGCAATCATCAATGAAGAGCTGGACATGAATTGGATATCCGAACGGTCATCATTGGGATTATTAATCATCATTCTTCTGAGATGCGGTATTGATATAAATTTTAATTTTCACCTAGATGTATAAGAAGTGCAACACATTGTACTAAAAAAATATAACACAATAATAATGAGTGACAGATTTATTAATTGAATTAAATAACTAAGGTGTTCGGTCAGTAAAATTTATTATAAAAGAGTTTCACGCCCTTTTTCATCCTTTTGATTTATTAATCATTTGAACCTCTTGTTACTTATTGATTAACATCTCTATATACTAAAGGAAATATGCGCAAAGTTAGCGCAACTTTAGACGGCTATGTTGATTGGTTTCAGGTATCACAAGATCGATGACAGACGCGAAGGAGCCGATACTATTAAAAGTTGTCGCTCCTCCGTCCCACACGGCTTTGTCAGGCGATGTGACTGTTTTTATCCTAGACTCGGAAACGGAATCCTCTACGGTATCCACAAGCACCATGTCCACCAATGGCACAAATGGTATAAAGAAAGACGAGAAAGAAAAAATCGATCCGAAGAAAGATGGAGTTAGCGCGGGTCACGAACCACTCGTGCTTAGGTATGTAAAAAAATCATAAAACTTAACGAACACGCACGACGTCGCGACGCCCTAATATATTCAGCTGTTTACATGCACCCCTAAATAAGCGAGAATTAAAGCGAAGTAAACGATGCTAAATCGTATTCATAATTAAGAGTGTTTACAACTGTGAAACAATTTTTATAAATATTTCGTCCAGATAGATAGATAGCTAAAATAAATAAATGCTAATAAACTCCTTCTTACTTTTTTTCTTCAAAGACTAAATGGATTAATTTATTACTATTGATATAGTATTATATCTTAATTTCGCGCATTAATTTCAGAGTATTGTACGTCGATGGCCTCACGTCAGAATTGATCGGTGATTTCCCTCTGGATACCTTACCGCATAAGAGCGAGAATATTTCTGTGATAATACCTTGTGGTATCTTCTCACGCGGCGGAATTTATACACTACGACTTCAGTACAAGTTCTCAACCGTGGCTGCCAGACACAACACTGCCATTGCTGGACTGCCCGAAATTGAGGTGGGCAGTACAATTTCTATTATCAAAGCTACGCATAATCATGTTATATCATATTATGAGCTACAATTAATTTAATATACATATAACTTAAATAACAGTTAATGATAACAGCATAATTTGTTGTGTTAAATCTTTGGAATTATTGGCTATTTCTCTCTATAACAGTCATATTATAAAACTTTTCTTTGACAGAAATTAAAGAAATTAATAATATGAATAGAAAAAAAATTCAAGATAGATCATTAAATTGTATGTTTACTACACATGAAAATCAAAATCTGTTTTTACCGAGATTTGATTTGATTTTTTTCGCGGACGTGAAAGAATCGTGAAAGAGTGTTAACGAACATTATATCTATAATATTAATATCCTGTTTGAAAAAGTGTTATGTAATTGAAATGCAAAACGTATCTAGATGAGCAGTGCCTTAGACGTAAAATGGCCAACCCCTACTCTGCTTTTGGAATCGCAACATTTCGGTACATATCCTAGCCAGCCGGTAATAGCTACTATAAAGTACAATGGAATTTCATGTGTACCTGCCAACGGTGTTCCGGTGGCGGCTTATATTTTGCAACTCATATATTGCGGCACCACCGCGGCCGCCTGCGATCCACAGAACAACGGTCGCATGCAAGTAAGCGCTATGTTTAATAAATGGGGAGTGTCGTGTAAAAGTCGTGCAAGAACATCGCGTAATCTAATCCCTTACGTTCCTCGAACTTCTTTAGGTGCTCTATTACGAGGAAATAAATGGCTTTACCTCACCGAAGATTGTTCAATTGAAATGTGAATTTTTCGGACTGGCCGGAAATTATGCCCTCAGATTAAAAGCCTCAGAGGTCAATCCATCCGCGCCGACGACTAGCGCGTACATTAAGGTAATTAAATTTCTCAATTTAAATAATTGGAGAATGATTACAGAAGCTAATAATTAAAGAGATAGTTTATTAAGACATCAAAGAATTAATATCACGCTTATTATACATATAATTAATTTATAAATGTATTTATAAATTAAATTAATTATTTTATATATATAAACAATTAATATATGTATAAGCCGCATTTTATTGTTTTACTCGCAGGTGGAATGGTCCGACGAGTTTAGTTTCAACGTCCACGCGAGATCGATCTATCCTTGCGAGGGATCAGCGGGTATATCGGTTCTCTTTCAGTACCCCGCGTGTCGTCTTCAGGGCGATCGCGTGCGCGTCTACGGCCGTCTTCGAGCGGACGTGAGTTCCCTGGCGCCGCCGTCTGCCTTGCACTATGTGGCGGAACTGAAGGCGGCGCCGGGCAAGCACTCGCTAAACTTCGACTGCGATATCTTCACCGAGAAATTCATCGAATACTGCTTCGTTTACGTGAGCCAGGCGATCACCGGCGCGATGGCGGAAGTGAAGCTCGCGTGCATACCGACCTTCCCGCTTCTAGGTGAGTGACATGCAAGCGCTTAAAAGCCGAGCGCCTGCAACCCCCGACAGATTTATCGCCTCGTAATTCACCTCGAGAGATCGCGCGCCATACGTAGATTTTATCCTCTTTAACGAGCCTCGCGATTGCTCACCGTTTGATGTAGGTCAAAAAATAAAAAAACACGTGCGAATATTTTCAATGAAATAAAACTAGATTATAAATTAATTTAATTCCTGATTATATTGTTAATTATATTTGTTACACTTCATTAAAAAATTATTTCTCTTGGCAAATAAAGTTGGTCCTCAAAGAATTAAGAGATACTGAATTTAAATTTCTTCAAATTCTAAGCAATTCTGAACCGTGACAAAGTGCTCAACTTTTGACTCTCTTGAGTCACACTATACCAATTTTTCTCCCTTCTGATTTCAATTATTAATGCAGAAAACGACGCGGCCGGTTGGGGTCCTTGGAGCGCGTGGAGCTCTTGCAGCAGCTCCTGCGTAGGTGGTGTTCGTAATCGATATCGATTTTGCGACACGCCACCCCCAAAATACGGGGCGAAATTTTGCCAGGTAAGTTTAAGTTGACGATGCAAAATGCATGGTAATCGGATCAAATAGTGACGCGTTTGCTCGAAAAATGAAACAGGGAAGAGCGGTTGAAACAGAATCCTGCGGTGGCACCGGCCGGATCGATTTTCAAGAGGCGTGGAATACCGAGGGATGGGAGTGCCGGCACGGAACAACATTAGCGGCCGCGAGACCGGAAGTTACGGCTCAGATCGGTGTACAGTGTCGGTGTGGATGCATTATCAATTTCGGAGATAAAGCCTCAAATAGGATATTGGCGGCAAATACTCAAGCTTGTCCCGGTCGTTCTTTTTGGCTGCTGCAGGTAAAATGCAACTTAAATAATTTTATATTCGCTCAATGCGAAATTTAGTATTTTCTTCTTTTTCAACTTTTGAAGATACTTAAGAATCGATTCCCCGATTTCTTTGCGTAGGCAAAATCGAATTACATAATCAAACTGCATTTGGATCAAACGCAATTTCGCTGCCAGGGGCAATATTTTCGCGCTCGCGATGGTGATTCACTGAGTGCGGAACTCTTGACGGATATCGCGTTTGACAAGAATTTACCCGTAACGGGAACGATATTCTCCTCGGGTCAAAGTTTACTGCTAGAATTCTTTAGCGACGAGCATACTGCCTCGGGGGATTCCTGCGTGGGTGGTTTTTTGGGACACGCGAGCACATTTCGTAAGCATTACAACATCCATTATACAAAATAAATGAAACCTAATATTTATCTATAATTTATTTTAAATATATAGTAATAGATACGATATTAAGTGCAATTACATATTAATTATCAATTACATTATAAATCGTTATGTAATTATTTACATAGATTCCGTGCTTGTTACTACATTTGGTATAATTTACGTAATTGATACTTTCAGAAAAACTGTACGAGAACAAAACATCGGTTTTGCTCCCTTCAGAAACAAATTCCACTCTCAATGTTGAGCAATGGATCTTCTGGGGACCCGCGCATCTGGCAACAGCATCCCTTTTGATACTCATATTCTTTGTATCTATTTTTCTAGCACTGCAATTTGCATTAAAATATAGAAAGTACCACATCGCGGAGGACTTGGATACTCTAAGTGAACACTCTGGTAAATATTTAACATAAGTATTGAAAATTGATCAAATATCGATTATTAAAAATTTAATATCGACAATAAGCGCTAATCATATAGAATTAATTAATATTAAACAGTTAATATATTATGTGCTAAATAAAAATGTATTAGCAAATGAAGATTAAAATTGATAAATTGATCATTCAGAATGTAGCGATATGATGGTGGGCCGAGCGAAATCGATGTCTTCTACGACACTAATTTCGGAAGTGGCGTCTCTAGTAGGATTACCAAAGAAGTGCACACCAAGACTGTCGAAACGCAAAGCACCTTGCGCGGTGGAGGATGGTTATGATAGTTCGGAAACTTTGGCGGAGTAAGTGACAATTCACTGGACTTAATATAATAATAACGTTGAGATCTTATATTAATATTTTAATATATGGACGGTTAAATATTTTATTTTCAACTTAATCGTATTTATATATTTAATATTTTAACATTACTGAGTATTGTCCGATTTTGCATTATTCATTCTATGAGAGAGCTATCGATTCGTTGAATATTTTATCGCGACCTATATTTTCTCGGCTACCTGTATTCTGAGGCTTTTGATGTGATAGATACGAAGACGAGACCAGTTTGAGTTCAACTACCTTGAAGTTTCGAGATAATGAAGAAAGCTGTACGGAGAGGAGTGTAATACCGAATAAATTGCACGCCGATGAACCATCGGCGACGGTGTCGCCTATTATGGCAATTGGTCAACCGGAAGTAAAATATGCCCAACCAGTCAAGTAATATATAATTCATTATGTTTAATGAAAAAATATTTTATACAACATGTCAATACCTTCGGTCACGCGTTGGAACGCCTCCGACAGTCGAATGGACAGTTTAATGGTTCGTACGTTACTCAAATTGCAGATTACGCACTCTGGGATCTGTCAGTCCCCCGGATAATTTGACATCGGGCAACACGACGAGATGTCAAAGCACAGCGAGTATTACCGAGAGCCCGCATATTGCAAGACTTCATCGTTACACGTCTAATCCTTTGCAATCTAAGGTAGAGATATAATAGGATTGTGTATTTTATTTGTGCAGAAAAATAGTTAAAATATGATCGAGAAAAGATAGAAGATAAATTTCTTCTAATTCTGATAATGCAGCGATATTTTATTAATACAGTGTGACTAACTTTAATTAATTAATTCCTTAATTTCTGTTCTGACCGAAAACTGTTATCAGGATTCATCGGCAAGCAGCCCATTGTCGGGCACATCCACGTTACGCAGCGGTAAGGAGACAAAGGACCGTCGAAACCGTGAGCGACTACTACAAGGACCGGGCTCGGAGTTCAGTCTGACAAATCCGGAGACGGATATGGAGCTCGACTATTATGATTACAACGTCGCGAACGCCGGCGCCGTGCCGGGCTCGTACTTAGGTATGGATCCAGCTTTTCTCCTATGGATACCCCCGTTATCGATGTCCGAGGATTCTCAAGGTCCGTCTGCGGATTGTCCGGATTGTTTTCAAGGCACGACGACGAGCCCGGCATTGTATCGACTGCCGGAGAGCACTGAAGGCGCGACCTTGACCCCGGCCGAGTATCGGCGTATGCGACAACAAATCGCGTCCGGCGTCGAGGAAACTAGATTGAGTCTCGAGCAGCAACGCCAAGACTCGACGTCCTCGACGTCCTCGTCGAAGAACGATTCGTCATCGAGCGGTAGCGTTTTGTCCGAGGACAGCATCAGCGAGAGCAGAAGCGCTAGGCTGAACGAGCGTCTGCTGCCGATCCATCGGATTCTGGAAGACTCTAGGACTCGAGTCAGCGAAGAGTCCCTATGCAGTCAGCTCGCGGTTGACAGGAGCGTCCCCAATCGCCTTCACGGCACTAAATCTGATCTCTCCCAGGAACAGAACGTTTCAAGAAACAGTCGGCAGGACAACTATGTAAATATCACTGATGACGTCACGGTAAAGTCGGAGGATAAATCGGAGAAATCGAGGCAGA
The DNA here is from genome assembly GCA_011638315.1 of Tetramorium parvispinum. NCBI lineage: Eukaryota > Metazoa > Arthropoda > Insecta > Hymenoptera > Formicidae > Tetramorium > Tetramorium parvispinum. The sequence continues at coordinate 18,516 of VBVR01001000.1, read as the reverse complement.
CCTCCAAGAGGTATCCCGAAGATGTGGCACTTCATCACAGTACTTCGAGGCCCGTGAATCAAAAGGCGAAGGATGTTTCTCAGGGCGATAAAAAGAATCGCTACTTAAAAAACGAGAACACATCTAAATTGTCGACTTGCAAATCGACGAGCTCGAAGACACAAGGATACGCGGACTGCAAGGACTTCGGTCTTCAGAGCGCCAAGGACGATCCCAAATCAGACATCGTTCTGACAAACCTGAATGTAAGCGGCCCGTGCAAGTACCGAGACTTCACGCAATGTACGCAACCGCGCGAGATCAATAAACTCTCGGATTGCACTAACATTCCGATGATTGAGTTCTCGGGACCGCGATTAAACTCGCCGGCGACGGCACGAAGACTGACGACGGACAACCTGAACATCAGCCTCTCCAAGAAAGAAATTCAGAGCCCAGATTACGGGGTCGAGAGCGACATGAAGACGGATTCGCGCGACTCCTTCTACGACTTGATCCGCGAGAACGAGGACGGCATCAAGTTCGCGGACGACGATGACGAGTATATCGATAACAGAGCGAATCTGTGAAATCTACGTTGTAATTACTATTTATGGGAGTGCAATAAAGATTATTGCTATTTTACGACTGAGAATATTGTATCGGTATGACGATGATTTGGGAGAATCTAATTAGACATGCTTTGACACGTTAAACGTTACATTTAGTAGTCATACGAATAATCATGCAACAGAATGGCGTTGTAATATTATAAACGTTTCGTTGTATTTTACAATCATAAAACAAATTAAAAATTATAAACAATTATGGACTCAACGATTGTAAATATTTTTTTTTAATGAATAACGATTAACCTGTCAGATCATATCTTAATTATATATAATTCTTCTCTAACACTGAAGAAGATGGAAAAGCGAGTATAACTGCTGTAATCGCTATTTTTGTAAATGTGTAGAGTATCTTGCACGAGATATGTAAATATGCTCCGTCCATCGCATTGAAATGTAGTTATTTCGAAAATTCGTAACCCTGCCTCAAATACCTCGCTATTCTTCATTATATATTTCTTATAGACTTTTAAGCAAGCTCTCTGCATTCGCGATTGCAATATCCTACAAATTAGGCAACATTGTCAATTACCTAAATTAAATTAAACTTTGTCATATTTTTATCCCTAAATAAAATCTCCGGAATATGTTTAGATTTGCATACAAACGCGACACACTAACAGTTAATCGCACTGTGTATTCGTTGTAATTTCTGTGATACGTTAATGTTCTGTGGAATTATCGCGTGTACATAAACGTGTAGAAATAAACATTTCTCGTATATAATATACAGTTTTCCATCAAATTATCACAATCACAAGAGAAAAAGTTATTTCGGTATTAAAGGTAAGTAAATCTTTTCATGTGATAATATAAGACTAGAAAAATTCTTATTTAACGTCATAAAATATCATACGCATAATTTCAAAATATTATTTCAAGCATTCCAAAATTTCTCGAAGTATCTTACGAGTTAACAGGATAAATTACAAAAATTACAAAAAAGTTAAAGAATTGCAAATTTCATATCTCATATTGTAATGATTTTTGTTTGAATGGTTATTATAACGTTTCTAAATTTGTTAAAGATATCTATACCTTGGGGGCGTTCGACATATCAGCAGCATCAAATTTCACGAACTCTGTAATCTCTAATTATATATCTGGTACTATAATTAGGACAGAATTAGTCGACTCTAAGTCGTTGGTTCGTAACGACCAATATGAGAATACTAAACGTGTTCGGATTTTTTGTTATTCTTTGCACTAATTCCAATCAATTCAGTACGTAAGACAATCAATACATAAAAACACAATAACTTAAACGATTACGTATTTTTAACAAGTTCAACAAGTCATAAACAAGTTATTCAATATTTCTATCTAAAATAATTTTAAAAATAGTTTATTATTTTTTCTTTTAAAAATCATTCAATAGAAAATATTTAAATAAAATCATTTAATCTACCGATGTTTACATTAGATTTATTAATTATAAATCAATGTAAATATCAAATTTCATTAATATTTTCACAGCTTTTGCTAGAATCATACATGCCGATTTAGACATAGTGAAACAAAACTGCAACAATTTAGAAGATTCGTCGCCATTATTACGTCTCAAAAGGCATCTATTTTGCGATTATGACCGTGGAGTTTATCCGAATTTTCCTGAAACAACCAACGTCAGTATGCGCTTAATGCCGAAGCTAATGAGTTTCGTAAGTGTACAATCATAAGAAATATTACAATATATAAATTTAATGATATATTGCGACACGTAAAAAAAATTAAATTATTTTATTAACAGAAAGGAGACAATGCTAAATTGTCGCTGCACAGTTGGATAATACTTGTAAGTGCATAATTTTTTCGTCTTATTACGTCCTGTTTTTTTGTTCTGATATTAAAAAATAATAAATTTACAACAATATATTATTATAATATTTATATTTGACAGTCTTGGACCGATCCGCGACTTACTTGGACGTCGGGCGATTATGATGAGATTACTGTTATTCATATAAAAAGCTGGCAGATTTGGTTGCCTGATCTATGTATTAACAATTCGTAAGTAGATTTTTTGTTAATAATTAAATAATTGTTTTTTAACGAAATAAATCAATCCTCTTCATTTTTAGATAAATTGTCTTTTAATAATTTATTTTCTTTATAGATTGTTTCTTTTCTTTAAATAGTGGCAAAGAGCAACAAAAATATTTTATATCACGTTATTTTTTAAAATCTTTTATCCGTTTTTTCTATTTTTTTAGCGCTGATATGTCGAGTGAACAATATGAGCTACCTCTAAACACGGAGTGCTTACTCTTTAACTCGGGCTCTATTAATTGCGTTCCCGAAGTGAAATTTATTTCAAAATGCAATACTGATTATACTTATTGGCCATATGATAAACATCAATGTTCTATTACGTTTATTTCATGGACGCACAGAGGGGAAGAAGTCAATTTACTGATGGATGGAAATGGAGTATGCGCTTTAGTCGAAAATCATTTGATTCTCTAATTATTTAATCCATCATTATTATTACATAACATAGTGACTATTAATTCTCATCTCCTCCGAATAACTTTTTCTGCACTCAAGTACTAATTTGATAAAATTATTAAAAAATTACGCATTGTAAAAATCAAGTTAACATATCTAAGATTAATATGCGATACTAATATATATATATATATATATATATATATATAATTGCGTACTAATATTGTTTATTTTTATTGTAGTATGTGCTTATCTACATAAAAAAATTACTATTTTATATTGAAAAATATTTAATCATATCTATTCACATTCGTTTGACAAATATTCTTAAATTGATATTTTCTTTCGCAGATTAATATGGACGATTTCATGAATGATACGCAGTGGGACTTCAAATATATCAATTCGATGAGGATAGTGAAAAAATATAAATGTTGTCCAAACGACACGTTCCCAAAGATTAATTATAATTTCTTATTGACGCGCCATCATGGTAAACATCACGCGTCTATTAGCGTACCGGCCATCGGTGAGTAATTGCTCACAAAAGTACAAGGAATAAATAATAATATATATGATTTTTTTCCAGCTATGATTCTACTCACTTTAACAGTGCTCTGTCTCGATTTAAAATCGGATGAACGAATGGCGGTAGCGAGCATGAATTTTGTTTGTCATTTGCTCTGCATGCACATTGTGCATTGGAGTATACCATATAACGGCGTTAATCCTCCCAATATATGTAAGAAACAAAATCTTAAAGAATACAATAAGAGGATATATTGTGTAAACAAACTGTCTATTATACAATAAGCGTTAATTAGTTGAATTTAATTTTATTAGTTGTGCATTGATTAATTTTGAGTCCGATTTTAATACTAATTTAAATCTGATTAAAAAAACATTTTTTTAATTATATAAAAAAATTTTAATTATTTAACAAATTTGTGTACTTTACATTTATCTTGCAGTGATATTTTACCGTGAATCCTTGGCATTGGCTACCTTCGCGATAATTCTAACGGCTTTGTTACGCAAACTGGAAGATATGAACACAGAGATACCAAATTGGCTCTCGTTTATTACAACATTTGTTTTGAACAACAAAGCCGGACGTTTTCTGATCCTCAAAGAGGACGAGTCTAAAATGGCAGGTAGAGATAATGTGACTGAAGAAAACTCGGATTTTCCTAAATCTGAAATAAACATGATGGAATCGTCCTGGAAATATTTTGCTGCTATTATTGACTGGTTATCTTTCTTCTGCGTGATTCTTACTTATATCATTATCTTGATTATACTAGTACCTGCAGGTTAATATGCAATAAAGACTATTAATGTCAAAATATCTTGTATAATATTCTCCATAATATTTGAAATATTTTTCATATTATTAAAATATCGTTTTGTTCATGATCCAATACTCTCGGTAATGCGAGTAAGAGCGAATTAATTATCTTAATATGATAATTGTGACACTTTATTAAACACTCCCGAAAACGATGCATTATCACGTTTTTCCATTAACTTAAATTTGCCGAGAAATTTGAACGTCGACAATATTCAGATCGACTTTGCGCAGATACAACGTGAGTCAATTCAGTAACCAATTGAACTGAGCAAATCGTCGAAAAATATGTATGTACTTGAAGCATGTTTCCTGTATAATTCAAACGTATAAATTTTACGAGATACAATGCAATTAAACGGTCGACGTATCATTGAATTTCGTTACTTGAATCATTCGATTCACGTACTCTATCATATAAATCGCTCAATCCGTCGATTCGTGTATTAATTGTCTTAATATGATAATCGTATTATTCCACGTTCTCTATGTAAAAGCGATAGCTAAATTATTTCCGAACTAATGAAGAATTGCAACAAAGCGCGACGCACTCAAATTTAATTATCCTTCAAAAAATCATCGTTAGATAAATCGTTATTAAATCACAATCGAAATGTTAATCTAGAACTCTGATTCTTTCTTCACTTTAATCTTTATGGATAAATTGCATGGGATATCTGTTTCGTGATGGTGACCAGTGCTTCGGCACGTTCGCGAGTAGTGCGAGTCAATCAGTCGCGTAGACGGATAATCCGACAATTAATAGAGAACAATTCATCTTTCTGATACTTATGGTATCATCGTGACACTTATCGCGACACATTACGAGGCGTAAGAAAAAGTTATAATATTAAATTAATTTCCGTAAATTATAAGATATATAAAGCTATGTGTGCCAAATTATCAAAATGTAACAATATGGTAAAACATGAAAATTGTTTGCTAATTTTTTGCTTTGAAAAATAATTTTTTTGCTTCATTTTTTAAAGCAATATGCAATTATTTCTAATTCAATATTCTATGCATTCATGATGTAAGACTATTAATATAAAAACACATATAACACTCCCTCAAAAATTGATTATTAAATCACGAGAAATAGAACTTACATTATGTCTTAAGACAAATTAAAAAATTTTTTATTACAAATGACATTACGAATATCAAATTGATTAAATTGTATCAAATCTTAAAATTAATTTCAGTTGAATTCTTCAAGAAATATACAATTCTAAATGCAAATTATAATACATTTTATATGATGATATTAGTGAAAAAAATATATGTTTCTCATAAAAAAGTGACAAGAAAAAAAGATAAATTAGATAATAAATGTTTGAAAAAAAAATTGCGCCAATATATGATGAGCAAGGTATTTATCTCACACATCATTTTACGCGTGAAATAACAAGAAAGCTATAAGCCTGAAAAATTGTTAGAAGCTGCAAAGCGCTATATAAATAAAACTTCCATAATACTATTAATAGAAAAGAGAATACTTCTGCTATTTTCAGAATATTTTCTTTTTTATTTTAATATTATTATTATAATACTTCTTTTCTATGTAGCTATCCTATATTATAAAAACCATAATTATAAAGAGATATACATGTAAATATACATGTGGAAATTCATTCTTACTCTACAGCTGCCTCTCTCTTCAAAATAATTAAAATAATTTTTTTCTCTTTTATTCTGTATATTTTTTCCTTTAATTCTATAACAGCCAAGTATCGCGAATTTCTTTATAAACCGCGAACTTTAGTTTAGAATCGTTGAATCGGCGATGTTCTTTCACCGATAAGCGTTATCGCTGTGCGCGCTAGCTCCGCAAGAATCCTCCTCTTCGAGTCTAGCGTTTACCTACAATAAGAGGGTAGACTCTACTGTTCGAGAGCACCGCGAAGAATGGTTGTGCACCCATCGCTCCTCGTAATCAAAACCCGAGACCAGACGAATGCGAAGTCAGCCCAGACCCAGACCGTGCGCGGTCCGATCTCTCGCGGGCTCTTTCTCTCTCTCTCTTTCTCTCCCTCTTTCCTCCATTTCTTTTTCACCCTCTCGGGTTCGGCTCGGCCTCTCGACCTCGACGCCGATCGAAGTCGAAGCGTATATAACGCGCGCCGCGGCGCGCGGCCGTGGCCGCCGCCGTCGCCACCGCCGATATATTCGGGTCGTTTGGATGGTCGCTCGAATCTCGGAACGAGCACAAATCCATACTGCGCCACGCGCGCAAGAGAGTTGAGGATCGTACTTGGGCCGGCTTCTCTCCTCTCTTTTTTTCGGCGAGCGCCCCGTTCGTCGGCATTGAGAGGGGGAGAACGGGCGGGCGGTGAGCGGACCAGCGGGGTGGCAGCGACGAGAAGAAGAAAGATGAGAAGGAAGAGGGACGACGGGGAAGTTACAGAGAAGAAAACAGAGGGTAACGGAGAGCTCTCCGCGGGGATGAAACTCGGGGATCAGAGGAAGCGAGGGGGGCAGAAGAGTCGGAAAGCGACCGTGTGTGTAGCGCCGTATGCGTCGGGGGTAGGCGGTGGCTGGAAGAAGAAAACAGAGGGGGGGAGAGAGAGAGGGAGCGACATGGAGAGGAAGAGAGAGAAACGGTTAATGCGACTTGAGGTACGAGAGAGACGGAAATCGTAGGAGAAGGAAGAGAGAGAAGGGGGCGATGGAAGCTGGGGAAGAGACGAGCGAAAGGGGATGAGCGACGAGGATCGCGGCTGTATGGACGAAGGGTTGATGAGGGATGCAGGGTATGGAACGTGAAGGGGAACGATCGCATGGGGGGATGGAAACGCTCGAAGCCGCCGTCCCCGGACGGGGAGCGGCGCGAAAACGAAGATGGCGGCTTGCGCTCGATGACGCCCATCACCTTGTCGTCAATGTTCGTTCGGCACGAGACACAGAAATCCAGATATATTGGATACTGCATCTCGCCAAGACGATCACAAAGAGGGAAAGATGGACGTTCGTTGGAACGTACCTCATTAACGTCGTCGGTGCCCCCGTCGGGAAAAGGGAATCGCGTTGCCACGGGGCGCGAGAACGAGGACGCAGGTGGCGCGACTTCCGCGAGGAGAAAGAATCCGCCCTGCAAATCTCTTCCCGCGGGGACGAGGGTGATAGGGATAGAGAAAGAGAGAACGGATGGAAATTCTCGATAGGAGGGATTGGTGGGGTTTCGAAGGGGGGAGAGAGAGAGAGACAGAGAAGGATGACGCGCACCATGAAAGGGAGAAGGGTAGCCGAGGCGGATAGACAGGCAGGAAAGAGATGGAATGGAGAACGGGAGATGGAGTAGAGGACGCAAAGAGTGGGTACCGGGGGGTTGTCGGGGGCTGGCGAAAGAAAGGGGAAGGGAGCGATAGGGGTGGACGGCGAAGGGGTGCGTGGTGCGCGCGCTCGGCAGCGCGACACGGAGGGACACGATCCGCGCGAGAGAGAGGGCGCTCTCCCCCGAAGTTTTGCGACGAGTCTCTCCAAGAGGGATCTTCGGGTACGTCCGTGTAGTACAGGAGCTAGCCGATAACGAGCTAGCGCGCAGTGCCTGGTGTCGGCGCGGATCGCGCTTCCGCGGTGTTTCTTCTTTCCTCTTCTTCTTCGTACGTCGTGTCGACACGCGCGCGCGCGCGCTCGGTCCGCGAGCGAGCAAGCGAGCGAACGAGCGAGCGAAGAGTGGTGTGTACATGTTGTGTGTGTGTGTGTCCTACTATTAACCTGGTGCGCTCGCCCACTGTGCTCCCTGTCGTCCCTTCCTATGTCGCCGGGCCCGTTCCGACGTACAACCATCGTCGCCGTCGCCGTCGTTACCGTCACCGCCGCCTCCGCCACCTCGGTCGCCTTAGCCGTCCTTTAGAGTCGAGATTGGGATATAAGGGGAGAGCACCTCGATGTAACATCCGGATACATCGGATCCGCGTCGTGCTGCCGCGCAACCCGACGCACCCGACGCGGGTCTAACCCTCCCCCATTCGGGGGGGCGCGAACAGAGTGGATTCGCCGTAACCCTTTCGAAGCCGTCGTTCGTATCGCGCGAACAACACCCCCTACCCCACTTTTCCTCATCCCCGCGCCTCTTCCTCTCGCGAACGCCCGCCCGCGATCGACGTATTCGATATTTGCGATCGTACATGATGATCATCGAAGCGCATCAATCCAGGAGAATAAATAGCTAATGGAAGATTAAGTACCGCGAAGCGATGATATTGCATCCCAGAGAAAAAAAGAGAGACAAATGATAGATAACGAATACATCAATTACCAATATCGATTAGTAATCTCGACGACGATCGCGCTGACGAGGAGGAACGTGCTTACGCGTACATATATAGAACATCGCCTTTCCCTTCCCTGTGCATGTGCCAGATGATCGCACGTGTGCATATTGGTATTGCAAGCGCGTTAAAGAGAAAAAAAGGAAAGAAAGACGAAGCAGTCTCCTAAATAGATAACGATACTCCAAAGAGACCCTATTGGAAAAAAAAAATTAAATTGATTAAGACAACGTCATGAGCAACGCGTAATTCCACAATTTATCGAGAACGAGAAGAATCTTTTCTGCAACACGACGAGAGCGGATGTCATTAATTCTGACTTTATCATTATCGTCGTCGTTACCACGTTACGAGCTTTTCGACGAGGATCCGTCCGAGCGGAGCGTTATTCTTCGGTAGCGCGTGCCGCCGTCCATCGCCGAGATCCAAGAGTGGAATCGTCGGGCGCGGAGGAGCGCCGCGACAAGGCTGCACACACGGGGGTGACAATGCGCCGATGCGACGACGGTGGTGCCAGCAGCAGCAGCAGCAGCAGCAGCAGCAGCAGCAGGGTCCCGAGCACCACCGCCAGCACGGAGCGGCCTCCAGCGCGTACCTCCAGCGTCGCGGTAGTTCCCACTATGACGACGATATCCTAATCCTAATAATACCCCTTCGTACGTTCCTTCCCCGTCGCGACCACGAGATATCCGCTGGTGTCTGCCCATACCTATCGTTATCGCCGTGATACTTTCGTCATTATCATCGTCGTCGTTTTTCTCGTCGTCCTCCATCGAAAACGTAATCGAGAACCGTGGGGGAGAGAGAGAGAGAGTGCGCGCTCCGGTTTTGCGCGTGAATCCTCTGTACGCGTAGTTAATTTGATCGTCCTGTCTTCCGGGTGTAGGCGAACGCGAGAGTGGCGGGGGCGATGGTGTGGTTTTGAGTGGTGAAACGCCATAACCTTCACTCTTTCTCCCTCTCTCGCCCAGGAACCACCGCCGAAGAATCACTGTGACATCAATGTCGCTGTGTCGAGTTGGAATCGCCGTGTGTTCATCTCCCGTCGTCGCGATCCCGACGCGATTCGAGTGAGTGCGCCTTCTTCGTATCTCCATTAGTGACGTTCGGGTCGGGTTGGTTGATCGGTTACCGACACGCAGTGACCTCGGGATACGTCCATGAGATCTCGGGTGCGGCGATTTCCGAATAGATTGCCGCTGTCGTCCGCGTCGTCGTCGTCGTCGTCGTCGTCGTCGTCGTCGTCGTTATCGTCGTGGTGGTGCGTACTGTCGTGCCACCACCGGCCGTGATCATCGGCGACGACAGGCAGCAGCAGAGGGTGCAAGGAGAAGAAGGAGGAGGAGGGTACGTAGCCGGGCGTTCAGGATGCAGCATGAACCTCGGTGCCCCGCATTGGGAGCTCGCGAGCCTCGGCAGGGGGACTACGACGACGACGACGAAGCGGGTGTTGTTCAGGTGCTTTCGCATCAGGTCGTCCTCGATACACGCAACGTCGTCGCGCGCGTCGAGAACTGCCGCCGCCGCCGGCGTCGTCGCGCTTACTCGGAAGTGGCGCACAACACCTGGCACAGCGGGGACAGCAACAGCAACAGCAGCAGCAGCAGTATCAGGGAGAGAAGGCACCGTCAAGCCGACGAGAGACACGAGGTGGTGCAAGAGGTGCAGGTGGCGCGGCAGGAGGAAGAAACGGAAGCGGAGGTGGTGGATTATTACGAACGCGTTGCGTTGCCGTTGTTGCCGTCGCCGTCGAGAGAACTCGTTGCCGGTATTGTCGTCATCGCCGCAACCACCGCAGCAGCCGCGACTATCGCAGTCGCCGCCGTTTCGGTCGGCCGTGGTACGCTGGTCCAGGGGAACTTCTAAGGGCCCCGCCAACCCGGGCCGCTCAGGCAGGCACCTGGGCGACTGGTCCGGGATACGCACGAGCGGGGCTGACATCATCGAACAGCGGGGATACCCCGGCGAGTGGTCGCTCGCCGACAGAGCGACGGGGTGGACGACGACACGGATTATCGTGGCGCGAGTTTGCCCGTCACCGCCAAGACGAGGAACGCGAACGAAGAGAGAGATACGAGAGGATACGAGAGGAGAGCGTTCCGGTCGCGAGCGGAGATACGTCGAGGCTCGATCACCCGTCCAGGAAGCCGTTGACGTGTATCGCTGCACAGTGGAGAGGGAGGGTGAGGAAAATCTGGCGCGAGTTATCGAGTGGCGGAAGAATATCTCCGATATATCCCCGAGGAGGAAACACTCGGAAGTCGAGTCGCCTGAACGGTCACATTGCGCAGCGTTGCCGGCATCGTGTCTCAGCAGACGTACCGGAAATAACGGTAACAGCTGCAGCAGCAGCAGCAGCAGCAGCAGCGTCGCGGGTCCGGAAGCGCCAAAAGTCGAGTGTCGGAGAACAGAGCGCGTGCCGAGAGGCGGGCCTCAGATTTGGTGGCAGCGATGCGGGGCCTCCTGCAGCAGCCCGGCTGCGACACGGATCATCTACGCAACGAGTCCATCGCGAGTCATCTTTTTTGTCATCGGCGGCTGGTGTGCGCGAGACCGAGGGCAAGGAGGCAGCGGCAGCCAAGAGATCGGTCGAGGATCGTTTTGGTGGAGGAGGGCAAAGCACGTCGCGTCGTGCGGCTACGAACGTGCCAAGCGCCAAGCAACATCGACGAGGAGGAGCGCGACGACGACGGCAGGACGTCGGGGACGTTAGCGTCCCCGATTATCCCGTCGCGCCCATGCGGCTCGACCCGTTCGGACTCACGGGACCACCTACGTCGAAAAAATGGAGAGAGAGGAAGAGAAGGGAGCAGAAGGAGGAGCAGTCATTCTGGTTATCGTCGTCGTCGTCGTCGTCGTTGTCATCGACCTCGTTTACGGACCGCGCCGCGTATCGTTCGTACGCGTCGTCCAAATCGTTCCCCAAGTCGATTCGCAATCGCGTCGTCGACGACGGTAGCGTATCCGCCGCGCAACTCCAACACGAAGCCCAACGTTACGAGGCCGGGCACGGACCCGATGAGAAAGCCGGAACTGCCACTGCCTTTCGCATCTCTCGCAATTCTGTTTCGCGCGGCGAGGTGCGCGCGCGCACACGTGATCGCACACACGAGGATGACGAGGAGGACGAGGAGGATGATGATGATGATGATGATGAGAGCGACGCGTTGCGCGCGCGGACGCGCATTCTTCGATCTGATCACCCGTCGTCGCGACGACGACGAGCCCCGCGATTCGCTAGAAGAGCAAGAAGAAGGTCACGAAGAAGACGGGGGAACGGAGCGATCTCCGAGGAAGTGCTTACCTCGGCCGTTTCTTTCGTCGATGTGCATGCTTACACTGCCTATAGCGATGACAGAGACGACGATGACGATGGAGAAAACGACGGTGACGACGACAATGACAACGAGGGACAAGTGCACTGCGAGCGAAGGAGAGTTCACGGTGGGCCTGAGGCGGCCCATGACGAATACGAGCAAGACGATGACAGCGCACGTGTTAGTGTTTCGAATATTCCGCGCGACGAATACGAACATGAAAACGCGAATGAGAACGCGCCTCGCGAGGACTACGTCCGCACCGAGATGGATGCGAATAATCGTGGTGTATCCAAGAGTGATAAGTGGGCATCGCGATCCTCTTCGTTTGACGGGAAGAAGGATCGCGAACGCGTTAATAGCTACGATTGCGAGTACCCGACAGTGGACGAAGTGTTCGACGAAGGGCAAGGACGAAGAAAGGGAGGAAGATGTAGCGAGAGGAAACGTACCGATAACACTGCCTGGTTCCAAAAGCCAACCACTAGGAGAAAAGGAAGAGACGGAGAAGGAAAAAGAAGTGCAGGGGACAAGCCGCGTATACGCAGAAGCTATTACAGGCTGCTGCTGTTTGTGTTGTACCTTCTGGCGTGGCCCCTACTGTGCTCGAGCAGTCCCTCAGGTCACCTCGCATCGACTTTCGCGCAGAACCCGACCCTCGCACACGCCAAGAATCCCGCGCAACGAGATAACGCCACGCCGCCGGACACATCGTTGCTCTCGTCGTCGACGGTCATCGAGCACCAATACCAGCATTCGCAAAAATACGTTCAGGGTAGCGATCACAATACCGATAGCGAGCGTCATCGTCATCACCAGCAACAACAACAACAGCAGCAACAGCAGCAACAGCAGCAGTATCAACAACAGAAGGAGGAGCAACAGGAACAGTCGGATCAAGAGGAGTCCGAGCAGCGGCACCCCTACAACGAATACATTTGGGAGGTGAACCAAATGAATCCCTGGCTGTCGGCTTGCGATCTGGCGGGACCAGCGCCGACCGATCTTCAGGGTAGCTGCGGAGCACCTCCACCGGAGGTGCCCAAGTACTGCCCGAAACCATGCAAAAACGCTTCCGAGATAATTGAGACCTATATGAAGATAAAGAGGGGGGTCGAGGACGGAGGCGAGAGTGGTAGTCGTCATGGTGATAAATATAGAACCGATGAAAAAAAGGAGGAGAAGGAACAGTGCCTTTTATATCTCGAGGAATCGCACAAGAAGATCATCTGTCATCAAAAGAAGAAAGCGAGTGATCTGCTGCGTCAGCTGCGTTTACGGCACTGCTGCGAGCACGCGGTGTTCAACGCCCTGGCGTCGGGCAAGGACGGTCCGCTTGATAACGTGTTAAAAGGCGGCGATGCGTGCAATAATGCCTTGGACAAGCTGTTGCTCGTTGATGCCCTGGCCGCGAGGCTGCAATGCGAGTTCGAGGAGGTACTGGCGCGCTACGATTGCGCCCAGCCGTACTCCGTCATCCACAACTGCACCCATTGCAAGGTAAGAGGGCAATTTCCACATATTCACCATGAGAGAGAGAGAGAGAGAGAGAGAGAACTGTTCAAATCTTTGAATTTCACGCTTTGACAATTTATACGACATTGCCAGTTGCACACAAATAGCGTTAGAATGATATGCGGAATGTGATAATAAATTTAAATGTCTGATATTTTTAGGAGTTTCGCATTAATACAGAATATTATATACGTACTTTAATATTTCATTAATATCAATTTCATAAATTCGGGAATGTGGATTGAATTTATTCATCCACATTTATGTTTTGTCGCACGCGATAATGTTTTTAAAGAGAACATCGCGAGAACTTAAGCGTTCTATGAAAGATCATAAACTTATCATACTTACTTGTGTAATAACATTTTTCACTCTTGAAAGTTTAAAAGTTTAAGTCTGTTCTATTTTGAAAAAAGCCGGTAGAAAAAATATATGATATATTTCGGACAGAAATAGAAACATTATTCACTTGTTATTGACGATTTAATAAATCTAGCCATCTTTATCTCTGTTATATGTACACTTGTAAAATATTTGACATTCTATTATAATCTGAATAATACTGTGAATCTCTGCAGAAATTTCTAATATTCATAAAATTCGTAATTATAGATATATAATATAGATAGTATAGATGTATAAATCACATGTTTTAAACATGTATGAGTCAAATCGTTTTGAAAATTATGCTCATATTGTGATGGTTATTCTCATTTTGCCAAAATTCACAATGTTCCAAAATCAGGTTTATACACTATATAGGTTTACTATTTTCATGACATACCGTATGCAGTTATGTATTTATAAACAATTAACCAACTAATACGCGTATTAATCTATTCATTGATTGGAATGCAAAGGAGTTTCGCGCGATCGCAACGTTCGTGAGCGTTAGCGAAATTGTTGGAAATTCTCGTGGGCTGTTTCCGGGAGTTCGTATCACGCTCGTGTCTAATATAGGACGTAGTAAATTTACTCGCGGCATTTCTCCATGAGATCTCTTCGCGGCTACGAGAGGAAGAGGGAGATGGTAGACGGTGCCTTATGCCGTCGAGCGAACGCGTAAATTATGCGAAGCGTTACGTAACATAATTTGATACAACGCATTCGTTGAGATTAGAAGAACCGTGGAGAGATTCCTCAAGACGTTACTCGTTTCCAAGAGATTTCGCCACGAACGTCTCTAAACGCGCGTACATCTTTCTCGTGTGTGCGTCTTTAAACGCGTAAATCTCGAAATGCGAAATGCGAAGTCAAGCAGCCACGCTGTTAACTTGGACACTTACAACCGTGAGTAACTGCTGGTCGACTGTATTTGGAGGGCACCCGTATTCTCAAGCACGCGGATTCAAGAGGATTCAAAGGAGAAGAACCGTGATTTTCTCTCTGCCTTTAGATTTATACATGTACATATATATGTATAGCTAACGGCTATAAATGTCACTCCGTGGCACTCAATTGCAGCAAGACGAATTATTCGAGTCGCGCGCGGTCTGTCGATAGACGTCCCGGTGTCTACAACAGGCAGGACTAATTTCCAAATGGAGAATGGTAAATCATGGGCGGTTTGCCTTGGAAAGCGAGTACTTTGTCGTTGTCGTCGTCGTCGTCGTCCCCGTCGTCGAATGAGTTAACGAACAGGTGTTTCTCCCTCGTCCGGCCGATAACGCCGGCGCATAAATTGCTCGCTTAGTGATTCGCGGTCCGGTTCATTCAGTGAGCGTTGAAACTATTTCCAACCGACAGTACGTTCGTCTTTCTCCGTCTCCCGCGTTATTCATCGCATCGTCTATACAAGAGCATGCACACAAGAGAGCGACAGAGTTCGCGCGATAATTCACAATGAGCGGCATTATGCGCTCACGGTGTAGTTTACACGAGAATTATGCTGTCCGGCCCGCAAACCCCGCGGCAATCGTTAATTTCGTCATAGTCTCGAATCTGTATTTTTTTCACCGTACCGAGATCACCATCGGAAACGGCCCAATTACGCTTATCGATTCGCATTCAGTTGCGTTGATTAACTTAATTCGCCCTATCGTCAGCGATACAATAAGGCTGCAATCGGGATAATTAGATAAAAACGCGTCCGACACGTTCGCAAAAAAAGTAGTAACGGCCACCGCCAATAATTATACATTGGAAAAATTAATTGCGTTCTGTTGTCCCATTGATTTTCGCGGTTATTCGCGTGTTATGCAATTTATTCGCTCCAATTTATCTCGTTACCTCTCGCAATATCATTTTGTTAGTACGAAAAATATATTTAAAGCGTTCGACTGTGGTAAATACGATCCTCGTTTAATTCAGTTTTCGTTTGTTACGTGAGATCGAGACGCGGATTGATTTCGTCGGTTTCGAGTCGAGACCGCATCGCTATTGGCAAACGGCATAGCGACGTGTGTAGAATGCACCCGCAGAACGTGAACGAGCTGCCTCACAATCAGCACTAATGAGCGTTTCCAGTGGAAAAGTAGTGCTCTTAAAAGCGAATTTAATTTATCGTCAGAGCTTCTCCTTACTCCCTTCTCTTGGTCCCGTTTTCCTCCGAGAGCAAGATGATCTTATTTCCTACGAGAGCGACGCTCCGAGCAAATTTGTCCAAATTTACCTACTGACATTTCTGCAAAACATAGCCCAGCTAACGAGGAGAATCTCATCTCAAATGATTGTTTTAGTCTTGACGTGAATAGAACATCTGTTACGACTGTACGGGAATTATATTTTGCCATGCAAGCGTTGCCGTAAAATTGGTAGAAAATGGATACAATTATGCCGTATGAAAACGCAGAATTCGCTCTTCCGGATAACGCTTTGCATTATACTCTCGCTCATATATTAAATATATCATCTATTATTATCCATTTCATATTGAATGCATAACCATGGTGTCTACAATATTCTAATATCATCTTCTTTCGAAATTAAAAAAAAAAATTTTAAATCAAGAGATGCGATAAAATTTCACAATTATTGGTTGAACATTTTAACAATACTATTTAGAAAGTTATCGCAACAATTTCTGAGTTCTAAATAAACAATTAAAAATAATATTATATAGAGTTAAACGCTTAAATCCGTAATTGTGTTTGCATAAAAGTATCGATCTATCATCTGCAACAGATTTTCATACGTACGGGCGATATAAATTTTTACCACTTAACTAAGCTCTTAATTTATGTATAAATACTGGATATTCAGATGTCGATAAAATGATAGCTAAGTTTAAATCTTTGATGTGATCCAACGATGAGATAACGAACGCCGACCCTAAGCACTCGACTTGTCCAAGTTCGTTATTTAATTTAATTTACTATAAATTATTTAACAAATTTAAGAAATCATCCGTTCATTATTTTATTTTGGAAATATTATAATGTATTTTCTTAAAAATTAAAATTTGTTTTTGTTTTTATCGATAAGGAATGTACGGAAATTAATTTATTACTATCATTATTGATTTTCCCTCACCAGCATTTTCCATTTCAAAAGAAATAAATTTGTGGAAGTTTAATATATCAGAAAAGATAAATCTTTCGCAGCGATTTAATTTCCTGGATTCATCAAAATCACGTTTTTTTTAATTTAAAATTGTTTAATTATTCAAAATATATTATTAAAGTATCGTATAATTATTTGGTATATCACATTGCATATATTTTCGAAAGAAATTTTATGCCCTCTTCTTTTTAAATAAATTATATAAAATGTCAGTTAAATATTTTCACCTTCTCTAATTAAACTTTGATAATAAACTCTGAATTACACACAATAAATATATCGTGTACACATAAAAATTTGCTTTCTCTTTTCCAAAGTGCTTCTTTTTAATGTACATCAAATATATACTTCCAATTAATCTCAAAGAGACTATCGACATCAATTAACTAATGCGCTCGATCGTAAGCGAGATTTGAAAATATCGGAAATACTTACCTAAAATCCGACGAGTGCTTCAAGTCCAAGATGTGATCCAACGATGAGATAATGAACGCCGACCCTAAGCACTCGACTTGTCCAAGTTCGTCATCTCGGGCGATACTGATGAGTTCACCAAACGAAGCGCAAGACGGTGTGAAACACGTCGCGATGATAATCCTTCAAATGGTCTAACAAAATATTTAGCAATATTACTTTCACATTGTTTTACGAGGAGACATCCAAAAGTTTCTATTGTAACGCTGGGATCGTTGCGTGAGAAATACTAAGGAGATTAAAATTTCAGATCTCTCTGTAAATACATTTTAAATATTCGTTAAAAAATAATTCCGAGGACCTTTGGATATCACTCTGTACACTACGTAAATTACTGGAGGGGCGGGGAGGAGGTCACCGCGCGGCGCTCGGCGCTCGGCGTTCGGTTTTGTTTGGTGTTTCTATACGTGTGCCGTATACGCCGCGCCGCGCTGTTTACGAAAACGGTCACCGCGCTATCATTTCCGTCCCGACGCTCAAAGCGGCAGGTAGCAAGCGCGAGTCGTTCCGTATGTGTATGATGTCGCTACGCGAAATATGGATATGTCCAAATGTGGAAAGCTCTCTCTCGTTTTCTACTAACCGTTGTACGCGAGTGTCCGAGGCGCCGGACAGTCGTCGTGTAGCGGGTGTCTCGCCCCGATTCGGAATGAAACTTAACGTCTGGCCGCGCGGCACTTACCGGCCGGCGACCGTTTCCCGCAGGATCCTTGAGCTCGAGAGTATCGCCGCGTCGCGCCTCGTCCGGCCTCGTCAACTCGGCAATTACCTGCGCGCCTTGTTCGCGCGAGCCACGCCAAGTGAGTACTACGTGAATCGTTGACGCGCGCGCGAATCGCGCGACGCAAGTAACGGAGTGCAGTCCATGTGTGTACGTGTATGTGCGTCGACCTCTGTTTAAAGCTTGAAATTATATCGCATTTTACGAGCAATTTACGCGCGCGAATTACAGTGTTTGCTGGTATCTAGATGAAACCATCTAGATGGTCATTTAGATGAAAAAATTAACACATCTCATCTATATCTAGATG